>WNWK01010937.1:0-67363 GCA_009830355.1 Cherax destructor
GTTTCTTCATTATAAGAACGTGCGTCTTCATTATAAGAACCTGCTTCTTCATTTAAGAACCTGCTTCTTCATTATTAGAACCTGTTTCTTCATTATAAGAACCTGCATCTTCATTATAAGAACCTGCTTCTTCATTATAAGAACCTGTTTCTTCATTATAAGAACCTGTTTTTCATTATAAGAACTGCTTCTTCATTATAAGAACCTGCTTCTTCATTATAAGAACCTGTTTCTTCATTATAAGAACCTGTTTCTTCATTATAAGAACCTGTTTCTTCATTAAAGGAACCTGTTTCTTCATTATAATAACCTGCTTCTTCATAATAGAACCTGCTTCTTCATTGAACCTTTTCATTATAAAGATCCTGTCTTCTTTAACTTTTCATCAAATAATAACCTGCTTCTTCATTATAAGAACCTGTTTCTTATTATAAGAACCGTTTCTTCATTATAAGAACCTGTTTCTTCATTATAAGAACCTGTTTCTTCATTATAAGAACCTGTTTCTTCATTATAAGAACCTGTTTCTTCATTATAAGAACCTGTTTCTTCATTATAAGAACCTGTTTCTTCATTATAAGAACCTGCCTTTTCAGAACTTTGACTGTTGAACTTCTTAGAGTGATCGTCATTATCTTCTTGTAACAGTATCTCTTTTATCTGTTTGCTATAACATTGCTTATTTTACCTGCAGTCTACATGAATAATATTGACCTCGTGCCTTCACCAGTATCACAGAGTAATTTAATATTCTTGGCAAAGAAGAAAGCCCATTGAAGCCCACAAAAATGTCAGCAATAGTCTTGTAGCATGTCACCTTGGAATCACCTCAGGGTTCACCTTGGAATCACCTCATGGTTCACCTTGGAATCACTTCAGGGTTAACGTTGGAATCACCTCAGTGTTCACCTTGGAATCACCTCAGGGTTAACGTTGGAATCACCTCAGTGTTCACCTTGGAATCACCTTAGGGTTCACCTTGGAATCGCCTCAGGGTTCACCTTGGAATCACCTCAGAGTTCACCTTGGAATCACCTCAGGGTTCACCTTGGAATCACCTCAGGGTTCACTTTGGAATCACCTCAGGGTTCACCTTGGAATCACCTCAGGGTTCACCTTGGAATCACCTCAGGGTTCACCTTGGAATCACCTCAGGGTTCACCTTGGAATCACCTCAGGGTTCACCTTGGAATCACTTCAGGGTTCACCTTGGAATCACCTCAGGGTTCACCTTGGAATCACCTCAGGGTTCACCTTAGAATCACCTTGGAATCACCTCATGGTTCACCTTGGAATCACCTCAGGGTTTCCCTTGGAATCACCTCAGGGTTTACCTTGGAATCACCTCAGGGTTCACCTTGGAATCACCTCAGGGTACACCTAGGAATCACCTCAGGGTTTACCTTGAATCACTTCATGGTTCACCTTGGAATCACCTCAGGGTTCACCTTGGAATCACCTCACGGTTTACCTTGGAATCATCTCAGTGTTCACCTTGGAATTACCTTAGGGTTTACCTTGGAATCACCTCAGGGTTTACCTTGGAATCACCTCAGGGTTCACCTTGGAATCACCTCAGGGTTCACCTTGGAATCACCTCAGGGTTCACCTTGGAATCACTTCAGGGTTCACCTTGGAATCACCTCAGGGTTCACCTTGGAATCACCTCAGGGTTCATCTTGGAATCACCTCTGGGTTCACCTTGGAATCACTTCAGGGTTAACGTTGTAATCACCTCAGTGTTCACCTTGGAATCACCTCAGGGTTCACCTTGAATCACCTCAGGGTTTACCTTGGAATCACCTCAGGGTTCACCTTGGAATCACCTCAGGGTTCACCTTGGAATTACCTCAGGGTTCACCTTGGAATCACTTCAGGGTTAACGTTGGAATCACCTCAGTGTTCACCTTGGAATCACCTCAGGGTTCACCTTGGAATCACCTCAGGGTTCACCTTGGAATCACCTCAGGGTTCACCTTGGAATCACCTCAGGGTTCACCTTGGAATCACCTCAGGGTTCACCTTGGAATCACTTCAGGGTTCACCTTGGAATCACCTCAGGGTTCACCTTGGAATCACCTCAGGGTTCACCTTGGAATCACCTCAGGGTTTACCTTGGAATCACCTCAGGGTTCACCTTGGAATCACCTCAGGGTTCACCTTGGAATCACCTCAGGGTTCACCTTGGAATCACTTCAGGGTTCACCTTGGAATCACCTCAGGGTTCACCTTGGAATCACCTCAGGGTTCACCTTGGAATCACCTCAGGGTTCACCTTGGAATCACCTCAGTGTTCACCTTGGAATCACCTCAGGGTTCACCTTGAATCACTTCAGGGTTCACCTTGGAATCACGTCAGTGTTCACCTTGGAATCACCTCAGGGTTCACCTTGGAATCACCTCAGGGTTCACCTTGGAATCACCTCAGTGTTCACCTTGGAATCACCTCAGAGTTCACCTTGGAATCACCTCAGGGTTCACCTTGGAATCACCTCAGTGTTCACCTTGGAATCACCTCAGGGTTCACCTTGGAATAACCTCAGGGTTCCCTTGGAATCACCTCAGTGTTCACCTTGGAATCACCTCAGGGTTCACCTTGGAATCATCTCAGGGTTCTCCTTGACAGGAGTTTTGATTTTCTTCCGTACACAAGAAACACCTACTTCTGTCTTTCTAGATACATGACTGCTGTGCATAGTTGTAAAGCTGTGTGTGTGTACGCAAGCGCGTGAGAGTGTGTGTATTTTTGTGCGTGTGTGTACTCACCTAATTGTGGTTGAATGGGTCGATTCATAGCTCCTGGCCCCGCCTCTTCACTGGTCGGTACTAGGTCACTCTCTCCCTGCACCATGATCTTTATCATACCTCTTCTTAAAGCTATGTATGGTTCCTGCTTTCCCTACATCACTTTCCAGACTATTCCACTTCTTTACAACTCTGTGACTGAAGAAGTACTTTCTAACATCTCTGTGACTCATCTGACTCTTTTACTTCCAACTGTGACCCCTTGTTTCTGTGTTCCATCTCTGGAACATCTTGTCTCTGTCCACCTTGTCGATTCCTCTCAGTATTTTATATGTCGTTATCATATCCCCCTTATGTCTCCTGTCCTCCAGTGTCGTCATGTCGATTTCCCTTACAAAGGCTTCTTAATAAGATAACTATCAAATAGGATATGCCGCTTAGCTCCAGGACTAGTTTCGTTGCAATCCTTTGCATTTTCTTTAATTTTTCTGACGTGCTTGGCCATGTGTGGGTTTCAAACTGGTGCTGCATACTCCAATATGGGCATGTCGTACACGACGTCCAGAGTACTAAACGATTAGTTACTGAAATGTCGTAAAGCTATTATTGGGATTGCTAGGCGCCCATATGCTGCAGTAGTTATTTGGATTATGTGCGCCTTAGGAGATGTGCTCAGTATTATACACACCCCAAGATCCTTTTCCTTGAGTGAAGTTTGTAGTCTTTGGTCCCCTAGACTGCCCTTCCCCAATCTTCTTGATTTTGCACTTATTGGGGTTGAAATCCAGGAGCCAGTTTTTGGACCAGGCCAGCAGCCTATCCAGATCCCTCTGTAGTCCTGCCTAGTCCTCCTCTGATTGAATTCTCCTCATTAACTTCACATCGTCTGTAATCAGGGACACTTCTGAACCTATTCCTTTTGTCATGTCGTTCACATATACCACAAACAGCACCAGTCTTATTACTAACCCCTGTGGAACTCCGCTCGTCACAGGCGCCCATTTTGACACCTCGTCACGTACCATGACTCGATCGATGATGCCTTCCTGTCAGGTATTCTCTGATCCATTGCAGTGCTTTCCTAGTTATACCTGCCTGATCTTGTGTGGAAATGTGTCATAAACCTTCTTAAATTCCAAGAAAACGCAATCTACCCACCCTTCCTTTTACTGCTTTCACCTTGTCATAGAACTCCAGTAGGTTTGTGACACAGGATTTCCCATCCCTAAAACCATGCTGGCTGTCGTTGATAAGCTCATTCCTTTCTAGGTGTTCCACCACTCTCATCCTGATAATCTTCTCTCTGACTTTGCATAGTATAATCAGTGACACTGGTCTGTAGTTTAATGCTGCGTGTCTGTCTCTTTTTTTTTAATTGGGACTACATTTGCTGTCTTCCACACCTCAGGTAGTCGCTCTGTTTTGATGTGTTGAAATTTTTTATTAGTGGCACACAGAGCGCCTCTGCTCCCTCTCAGGACCCAGAGAGAGATGTTGTCCGGCCCCATCGCTTTGAAGTATCTAGTTCGGTTAGCAGCTCTTCACCTCCTCCTCGGTTGTATGTATTGTGTCCAGCACTTGATGGTGTACCCCACCACTAAGTCTTTCTGGAGTCCTTTCTGTCTCCTCTGTAAATACTTATTTGAATCTCATGTTGAGCTCTTCTCATACTTCTCGGTCGTTTTTTTTTATCTTCCCTCCTTCCTTCCTCAGCCTGATTACCTCGTCCTTGACTGTTGCTCTTTTTTTTTTTTTTTTTTTGAGAACTTCCGTCATGACGACAGTGAAACTTGGCGGGAGCGACTGTCTCTCTTATATTGTGCCAAGTCTTCAAATTCGAAGAATGTGATGGACATAGCGGTAGCAGTAGTAAACTGATATTGTCTCGGGGACTGAACCATCGTCATTCTATATAACTTTTGTGGAAGCAGAGTCCCAGTATGGAGATCTGCTCTATTACTGCGACGTTCGGTGGTTGAGTTGAGGTGTTAGAAACAGTGTTCGCCCTGAGGGAAGAAATGGCAACAATCCTCGAAGGTATAAATGTGATTGCCTTAGAATTTCGTGATCCTAAATGGCTTTCGAGTCTGGCATTTTTGGTAGATTTAACAGCTCATTTAAACAACCTCAATTTGCAACTTCGGGCAAGAAATTAGTTCATACATGAGGTGTGAGGGCACACTGTCGCCCTCGAAACAAAACTACGACTGTGGGAATGCCAGCTTGACAAATCAAACTACGTTCATTATCCTAAACTCCAGGAGACACAAGACAGACACCAACACATCTATAACTGTGAAACGTGACTTGAAAGCTGAGTTTTCTTCCCGTTTTGCTGACATTCTCTCATACACAAGTAATTTCAGGCTTTGCCACTCCATTTCACGGGGACATCAACATCGCACCAGAAAATGCTCATATGGAACTTACTGAGATGCATTACCTGGAGAGGGTTTCTGGGATCAACCCCCCGCAGGCCGGTCTCTGACCAGGCATATGTTTTAAGATCAAAATTTATTGCAACGAGCGTATCTCTACTAGAGTTCAACAAGAAGTATCTTCTTGAACCTGCTATATATACCAGCTTGGTAGAGGACGAGAAAAAGAGGTCAGTGTTCCTGCAGTACTTACATGTGCCAGCAACTCTTCTCAAAAATAAAATACTCAGAGTAAATTAGGAAACCGTCTGACTGGTGCCCATTTATCACTATTATCACTATGAGTAAATTATCAAAATATATAAAAAACTTATGTTATAAATTTATTCTTTTTTCGCATCTTTTAATGTCATGTTATTCTGTATATATTACTCTAGCTCCTGACCTCAGACTTTACACCCTTTTGTGTATAAATGGAAATACAGAGAAATATGTAGGGATATATAAGATGTAATTATTATTTTTCTATGGTGGATTTAGCTCTGTTACCTTGAATTATTCCTCTTTTCTCCTTACCGTGGATTAAAACAAAGGCGCCTTACTAAGTATATAATAACAAGGCACCTTACTGAAGGTTTATACAAAGGCTTCTTAATAAGATAAATATCAAATGTTCTTAACTGAACATAATAATAAAATTTCTTTTCTGAGACTAACAACAAAGTCTTCTGAGTGAGGATGGAATCATAAGAGGCTCCGCCTCCAGAGTTACCCACATCCATAACTTTCGTTGATCAAGATTCCATCTCCGTTTTCGGCCAATCTCCAGCGCCTGGACCCTCTATTCCGCATAGTTTAAGTGTATTCACTTAATTCTACCAGTATTTATCCCCTTCATAAATTTTAAGCTTTCCTATATAACAAGGCTCTAGCCGGGAGAATGCCATGCAAAAACTTATACATAACCTCGTTCCCTCGGTGGGCTGCACAACCTGACGAAACTCCCAAATGCTGCCCCAATCATATAAAGAATAAAACGTCACTACTGGAGTACTTATATCTCGTGCTAAAACGTCATATAAAACTCTGACTTAAATCTTTCTACGCTCCACCACCAACACCATCGCCCTCAACAACCTCAAATTTTCTCTAAGATCTATCCAGACACCCATCCTTAAAGGGCCCCAGCATGCAGCATTTTTTACATATACACACAACAAACTCTTACGTAGCTCAAATAAACCCAACCCTTCCTTTGTGACCGGCAATATCACCGCTTCCCTTCTCAACACTTGGGCGACCACAAAAACTGGAAAATTCTACCTTGGATCCTACGCACCACAATAATTAAGAGGTAAATATTTGAAACAACAAACTCTACTGTACAGAAGGAAATTGATAGCAATGACCCTTTGTAAGATTGTTAAGTGATAAAGCCAGACTCCTTGAAGGTAATTAAAAATACTACACTGCTCCATCTCAGAATTTGCTACCCTCGCGCCCTCTCTGTAGCTTGTGTACAGAATTCTACAAATCTTTAAGGACCTCTCCACATGTTTGATGGTCAAGCTATCACAATCGCTACGATTAACCCACTCACCACAACCTAATATTTTAGATTTAACATTCTCGATCATCTCTGTCACCTTCCTAAACATCCCTGTCACCCTCCTAGCACTTGAAGTCTCGTATGCTCATTCACCAATAACGTAGCATCGTCTAAATACCCCAAAATTGCTCGAAAAACTCTCCTTTCTCTCATCACCCCTATCCAGAATTAGTTTTTCAAAGGTAGTGTGCTTAAAGAGGGTGATTTTTAAGATAGAATATTCAAAGGTTATGAGGGGAAGAGTTCATGGATTTGTTCATGATTTTGTATGTGTATATGTATGACCGTTGTGTGAGTTGCTTGCGAGTACTGAAGGGTCTGATACAGAGGAATTGAGTCCCCTGCGCCACACTACTCTGAGGTGAAGATGGTGTGCAATAGTGAGTAAGTATTCGTTCCTCTGTGTAATTTTTATTTACTCTTATAGCTGTTACCTGTCCTCATTTTGATGAACCTTAATTTTTAATAATATAATTGACTTATTAGTTTCTCTCATTCGTCATTTAAGTCATTTATCAAGTAAGTGAACTTTTTGTCATGTTAGTAATTGATGTGTATTTATTTTCCTTTGCTCGCGTGTTTTGGTCGAGGCAGCAAGACGCCGAGACAACTGTAGAGTCGAGATTGATCCAGTCAGCTTTACCCTCAACACTTACGGAAGGCTACGTTGTATATGTGTGTGACTGAGTCATTCTGTGAGCTGTTTCCTGTCTACCGAATCATTACCTCGGAGATTCCAACCAGCATGATTCAAAGTATCATTAAACGGTTCATTGAAGCCTGCACACGCAACTACACTACACCATGAAGCCTGCACACGCAACTACACTACACCATGAAGCCTGCACAAGCAACTATACTACACCATGAAGCCTGCACAAGCAACTACACTACACCATGAAGCCTGCACAAGCAGCTACACTACACCATGAAGCCTGCACACGCAACTACACTACACCATAAAGCCTGCACACGCAACTACACTACACCATGAAGCCTGCACAAGCAACTACACTACACCATGAAGCCTGCACAAGCAACTACACTACACCATGAAGCCTGCACAAGCAACTACACTACACCATGAAGCCTGCACAAGCAACTACACTACACCATGAAGCCTGCACACGCAACTACACTACACCATGAAGCCTGCACAAGCAACTACACTACACCATGAACCCTGCACAAGCAACTACACTACACCATGAAGCCTGCACAAGCAACTACACTACACCATGAAGCCTGCACACGCAACTACACTACACCATGAAGCCTGCACAAGCAACTACACTACACCATGAACCCTGCACAAGCAACTACACTACACCATGAAGCCTGCACAAGCAACTACACTACACCATGTTGATTGTCATGTGCCTCTCATTGGGTCGTGCCAGTTATACCATGAGTGTCTGGTTTTAGTATATGGTGATAACTGAATCTTCTGCTCCTTTTGTGATTTTTTCTCAAGTCACTTGGAATCAATGTAGATCTGAGGTATTGTGTAACATTACGAGCAGATTGATACCTCTTCCTTGATGCTCTTATAAATCTATGTATTCATAACTTTATTTCACTTTTACAATTCAAGTTACACTTTTTTTCATAATTTTAATTCACTTGGGAAATATGTCCTGTTTGTGTGACTATACTTGAGTAAATTATAAGAATTTTTAGTCATCTTTTGTTCTCCATTTGCTTATAGATTCGTGTTTTTATTTGACTTTCCAACTATAAACCACGGTACGGGCGGGAATTGAGCTCTCGACGAGTTCAAACCCCACCCGTACCGTGGTTTGTTTGTAATCGTGAGTCATGTTCCAACTATATTTTCTTAATAATGAATGAGGTGTCTCCGAAATATTGTGTAGGCGTCATTCCATTTACAAATGTTAATTGTACCACGAGTGTTCAGAGAAGTAGTGTGTTATCATGGTACTGCAGGAAGTAGTGTGTTATCATGGTACTGCAGGAAGTAGTGTGTTATCATGGTACTGCAGGAAGTAGTGTGTTATCATGGTACTGCAGGAAGTAGTGTGTTATCATGGTACTGCAGGAAGTAGTGTGTTATCATGGTACTGCAGGAAGTAGTGTGTTATCATGGTACTGCAGGAAGTAGTGTGTTATCATGGTACTGCAGGAAGTAGTGTGTTATCATGGTACTGCAGGAAGTAGTGTGTTATCATGGTACTGCAGGAAGTGGTGTGTTATCATGGTACTGCAGGAAGTAGTGTGTTATCATGGCACTGCAGGAAGTAGTGTGTTATCATGGTACTGCAGGAAGTAGTGTGTTATCATGGTACTGCAGGAAGTAGTGTGTTATACACACACAATCCGCACATATAAAAAGAAAGGCGCTTACGACGACGTTTTGGTCCGACTTGGACCATTTACAAAGTCACACTAACACACAGGACAGGTGGAAGGGGTGTGTTATGATGGTACCGCAGGACAGTCATACTGTGTTTTTTAAGCTAGTATATCTTTTGTTTTGCATAATTGTTTTTGCGGAAAGTAGCGAGTTTCAAGAGTGTTAATGATAGTGTATGTAAGAGAGTGTTCGTGGAAAGCGCTTTTCAAGAATGTTTTTTTTTTTTCACAGGATATGTTTCATGGTGCTGTATGCAAAGGCTGTGTTTCAAAAGTGTTTATGGCAAGGCTGTGTATTTTAAGAAAATGTGGAGTAAATGGGGTCCCTGGAGCTAGAGGATTACAATGAAACAATATTGTCTTGTCTAGTATGCAGAGTAGATGTAGGATAGTCCATGTGATTATATATAAACATATCGAACAGACGAAAGGTTTGATTCGAGGAACCACAGGGAGGAGGAGGCAGAGAAGAGGGAAAACAAGGAGGAGAAGGAGATGGAAAAACATGGAGGTGGAAAATTAAGAGAGAATAAAGAGGAGACAGCAGGGATAATATGTTTTCTGCTATGAATTAGAATTATTTTAAAATCTACGAAAATTATGTGGTATCGAAAACAGAATAAACTTATATAATGAATATGTAAATAAAGAAATAAATTAATTAAATTCAAATAAAATTAATAATATGGAGTATAGAGAAAATATAAGAATATATAGCGGAAGTGGGAGCACACAGGTCCAGATGTACCTGTGTTCCTTTGTGGAGGTACTGTGAGCACACAGGTCCAGATGTACCTGTGTTCCTTTGTGGAGGTACTGTGAGCACACATGTCCAGATGTACCTGTGTTCCTTTGTGGAGGTACTGTGAGCACACAGGTCCAGATGTACCTGTGTTCCTTGGCGAATGAACTGATATGGTATTTTAGGTAAAAAAATTGTTTAATGCGTTTTAAAAGACGTTCAATGAGTTGTTTACACTAATAATAAATTGTAATGAAATGATATTCTATCCTAAGTAAATAACTGATTTGCAAGACTCTTTGGTGCCATACAATGAGATATTTATATCTATAATTAAGTAGTGAGAAATTATTTCCTATCTTTTATGTAAATAACTGATTTACTGGAGTGACTGATGTCATTTTCACGGTTGTAATGAAGCAATGTAAATGGATTTTGTATCTTTTAAGTAAATAACTTATTTACAGGACTCTTTGGGGTCATCCAATAATGAAGCATAAATATATTTCAGTCGTTCAAGTAAATAATTGATTTGCAGGTCTGTTTGATCTCATTCAGACAGATCTATAATGAAATAATGCAAATTGATTTTATGTTCTTAAAGTAAGTAACTTATTCACAGGACTGTTTGGTGCCATATGACGAGTTATTTACACTGGTTATGAAGTGGCGTAAATATGAGAAATATTGGATGGATGGTGACTTCACCAGTCTAGACCCTGACTTTATTGATGGTGAGACTGAGGAGTTGGCCAGGTAGGAATGTGTTTCAGTTTTAAAGTGACTTATAAGTGTGACCTATAACTTAGTGGTAGAATTTTCCGCTAGCAATTATAAGACCTGGGTTGGATTATCTAACACCTGTTGCCTGGGTTCATGAAGCAGTCAGTACCTACGTGGATGCTAGGTCACCGTTGAGGGTGGCATCCTGGGAAGGGTGAGAAGAAGAGACAAGTCTCTTAATATCTTTTGCCCCTATTTGCAAAACAATAAATAGGTACATGGAAGTTAGTGGAGTGGGTGGTACCTGGGGAAAGAATATGAAGATCCCAGTGGAATTAGCCACACAGCTTGGCTTTCGTGGATTATCCTAGGTTATTATCCCTCCTAGGATAACACTCCGAAAAAAAGTCTTCATTAAGACACCTTGAAACAGCTGGTTATGTTGTCAGTGAGGGAGACTAATATCTGCCTAACAAACAGATGTTCCACCATACTGTTCACACACAAGTAATTGTGTACCGTACCTGTACTACACACAGCCTAACAAGGCAAAAATTATAAAAATATCGTCCACAAAAAAAAATTAACACGGTTATTTTCCTTTAAGGTTAGAAGTCCCTAAAACAGTGACAATCATTCACCATCACTCATTCACCATCACTCATTCACTATCACTCATTCACTGTCTTGTCATCAGTGTTTTTGCGGCCTCAGTCGAAATGACGTTGACAAGATATCTACATAAAACTCTGAATTAGAGATTATTATATGCAATAAAATCTCGAATTAATGGGCCTCAAAATATGGACCTTGGAAATATGGGACAAGCAACACCTGGTCACGTAAATCAGAAACAATGGACAAAGTTAGTTGTTAGAACAATAGTCCATTATTGTTGCAATGCCAGCAAAACAATCTCATCTCTATGCCAAAACAATTGAAATTATAACTCAGCTGCTCCCATCCTATTAATCAATAATATTGAAGAAATACAATAATTAATTCTTAAAATTGGACCTATATTTTTAAAATTTATTGCTATAATTGTTAGCTATGCATAATGTTAATTTACTTAAGCAGCTGGTATTGTGATATTTATTTTTGCAAATTAATTTAAGTCCTAATTTAAATAGGCAGTAACAATTTGTTTTTATTAAACTGTAGATCATTGATTTTCCAGGTAGCGGGAAGAGAACGCCAGGTTATATTAAAAACGCTGGATGATTTTCCAGAGCCCTGGTGGCTGGAAGGGAATGCCAGGTTATACTGAAAAAACTGGATGACTGCAAAACATTTAAGCATTACTTATGTAGATGCTTGATTAAATAACACCACAGGATAATGAATGATGGTGTAGGCTGACAGGTAATAAGCAAGATACTATGATTCAAGGGGAAACCTAAATTACAACGTTTCGTTCTCTAGTGAACCTTATAATGTCCATCTTGGAAGAAACATCACAATAAAGGTACTGATACGAGTGGGTAATGTTGGGAGTCGAGTCAGTAGGTGTTTGATTATCAGCAATAAGCTGATAATCCTTGATTTAAAGAACCTCAATTTAAAGGACTTCAGAAATACGAAACAAAATTTACTATACCAATTGGTTTGGAAACAACAGACAAAGTCTGTGTGTTAAAGAATTAATTGTTATTGTGTTAAAAAATTAATTGTTAGTGTTACCATCACGTAAACACGATGTTTTCCTTAACCACCACATTCTTATTACTAGACACTTGAGCCTCTAATTGCCTGCTAATGTGAAGGTTTATGTATTTACGTCCAAAATAATTATGATGAATGTAAGTTGAGAATTATTGCAACACTGACGCTGTACTTTTCTTCTTCAGGGAATTGTTCAGACTTCGCAAAACTTTTAAGATGAAGTTTAAACAACAAGCTCTAGAAGGTGACCCACGCAAGGCCAGGATGAACCTGGACGACCCTAATCCAGATAACTTACCAGGACCCCTGCGGGTGTGTGCCCTTGCTCTCACACAGATTAAAATCTTCAAGGAACATTTGCCCTTAGTATCTGTCCTGTGTAATAAAGGACTGCGACCACGACACTGGCAACACCTGAACAAGGCTGCTGGGTTTGACATTACGCCGAATGCAGGAACCAGGTAAGCTTCACGTCTAACTTAATAACGGTGTATAAACGACTTGAGTTGAAAATAAGTGTACCACAGGTGACAACGAATGGCAAAGTCAAAAGCCAGAGAGAGAGAGCACCGTACTCAAGCAGCTGGAGACAAGTCTGGCAAATACTGACGCGAGTGAACCACGTCGTTTTAGCATTTGGCGGGTTCGCCTGTGATTGGACAATGGACCAAGGTACCCTAAAAAATCGTAAAACCCTTATCAGCCTATATGAGAGTGTGTACATACGTTGAATAAATGTAACAAACTCTGAATGCCACAATGCGTGAGCGTGTTAGATACGAGTGAGTGGAAACAAATGGATTTTAGGACTTGACGTTATATTGGAGTGTGAGCAAGGTAATATTTATGAAGGGATTCATGGAAACCGGCAGGCCAGACTAGAGTCCTGAAGGTAGGAAGTTTAGTGCCTGCACTCTGAAGGAGAGGTGTTAATGTAGCAGTTTTGTAAGTGTAGTGTAGGCATAGTGAACTGATAGTTCCTTGATGATCGCCGCGAGCTGTTTCGTGGATTATAGCGGAATTATTTCGTGGATTATCGTGCAGAACTGGCCTACAAACAGTCAAGCTGGGACGGCCCCATCACTGAAAAGATACTTGCCAACATGCTTAGGGCTGTAACATCAAACAGGGAGACTGCCCGTCTCCTAGCTGTGAGTGCACATCACTCTGGGGATTTCCTCCAAACAGTTCCCATTTCAGCTATGGGAAAACGCCTCGACCCTAAGACCCACCGTATTGCAGTGGCTCTTCGCTTTGCTGCCCCAATTCACACGGAATATACGTGTATTTGCGGCAATGCGCAAGCCGACCAATATGGTCTACATGGTCTTAACTGTTCCAAAACCAAGGATTGGCATGCAAGACACAATGAAGTCAACGACATCATAGAGAACCTTGCTACAGATGGATGCCCAGCCGAGAGAGAGCCCCGATCACTAGCAGCCAACAATACCCACAACCCAGCAAACCGACCCGACGGGATCACCATCTATCCTTGGAAGAACGGCAAGCTCTTAGCATGGGACTATACCTGTGTGTCGACACTGGCTGACACCTACATCCATCACAGTGTCGGGAGAAAGGGAGGAGCTGCTGACCACAGGGAAGAGTACAAGATCGGCAAGTACAAAGACATAAGCCAACAACATCAATTTGTCCCAGTGGGATCCGAGACCTTAGGATTATGGGGAAAAAATGCAAAACGCTTTCTTAAAGAACTGGGTTCCACACTCATCGACACCACCAGGGACCCAAGGGCAGTCACTTTCATGTTCCAGCGCCTCAGCGTGGCCATCCAGAGGGGAAATGCATGCTGCATACTGGGCTCGCGTCCGCCTTCAGAGGAGCTGGAAGAGATTCATAATCTTTGATATATTGTACCAATGTAATCATGTTCATGTTTTTGTTTTCTGTCAATGTATTCTGTCTATTAATAAAGCACTTGTACATATATATATATATATATATATATATATATATATATATATATATATATATATATATATATATATATATATATATATATCTGAAGGAGGGGTGTAAATGTTGCAGTTTTATAACTGTAGTGTAAAGCACCCTTCTGGCAAGACAGTGATGGAGTGAATGATGATGAAAGTTTTTCTTTTTCGGGCCACCCTGCCTTGGTGGGAATCGGCCGATGTGTTAATAAAAAAAAAAAAAAAAATATATATATATATATATATATATATATATATATATCGTGCCGGTTAGGTAAAACTTGCGATTTTGGCTTAAATAGCAACGCTCTTCTTGCCATATAAGACAAGCGAAATTTTGTGTATGCAATAATTTCGCCAAAATCATTCTGAACCTAACGAAAAAAATATATTTCATTGTGTTTGTTTATTATTAAATTAATGTTAACGTATCTAAAATATATTTAGTTCGGTTAGGCTAAATTAAATTGCGCTTGTTGTAATAAGGTTAGGTAGGTTTTCAAAGTTTCTCTTGGTACAAAATTATAAATTCTTACATTAACATAAATGAAAAAATATATATCTTGAAACGTATAAGAGATAATTTTAGAAAGGACCTAATTTTAGATGAGTTCTTGCCAATTCACCAGTTTTACCTAATCGGCACGAGATACATATATATATAAGATGGGGTCCACCTCTGGTGTAAATTGTGGGACCCATAGCCTCGGAGAAGTGGATAAAAAGGCTTCAAGGAAGAATGTATAGATTTCTTTCTGAAGCCATTTGAATATTGCACTTCCACTACCACCCCATCTTTTGATTGTGTACAAACTTTATTTCAAGACAAAATACATTGACAAGAATACAATGGGGAGTACAACAACGTAGATAACTCAGAGCTACATATCAAATACTTCGTCCAGCTCCCCGGCAGTGAGCCGCGTGCCCAGAATGCTGCAGGCATCTACCCTCTGGATTGCAACACTGAGTCTATGAAATAGGAAGCTGGTCGCTCTGTAGTCCTTGGTTTCTATGATGAGTTTTTCCACCCAGCTCTTTGAGAAACTTTACAGCACACTTGCCCCATTCTCCAAGGGTCTCCGACCCTATTGGGATGAAGTTATAGCAAGGAGAAAGGCCTTCATATTTGCGAGTCTTCTGGGTCTCCCTGTGGCTGGCAGCTCCATCCCTTCGGCTACAGAGTATGGTAAGCAGGTGTCTGCCATTGTGGCAGCACAGGTGTAGTCCCAAGCAATCTGCTTACCATCCTTCCAGGGTAGCATAGTGGCTCCATCAGGACGCTTTTGACTTCCATCAGACCTCTGCCGTTGGGGTTACCGTTGAGCTGGGCAACGGGCTGTGGCGAGGCTTCTCTTTATGATGTCATTGACCTCCTCATGTCTAGCATACTTCCCTTCTGATGTGTGACACACGAGACCATGAAGTCCGAATTGATCAGCCGTCGCCCTGCCGCAAATACACCTATGTTCGGTGAGAATGGGGCAGCTAGGCGAAGAGCAACACCAATCCGAATGGCATGTGGGTCGAGTCGAGTCCCTAGAGAGGAATAGGGAACAGCTAGAAGGAAATCTCCTGAGTGTGGTGGCTTCACCGCTAGGAGACGAGCTTTGTCTTTTCCTGAAGCGTTGGTGAGCATTGTGTTGGCAGTTTTTTCCATGATCGGCTTGTCCCAGTGGGACTGTTTGTGCTCCTTGGGAGGAGCTGGTCTACTGGAGGAGTCTGCAAGGGTGTCCCACCGCTCGGCTGCTTCAATGAACCTGGGGTCTTGAGCTCCCACCACACCTCTCAAGCGTTCGGGGACAATCTTCTTGACTAATCCACTGGAGGCCAAACACGATGACAGAAATGCAGGTAACGCTACCTGCGTTGCTTTGCGCACCCCTATACCTCCCAGTCGCACTGGGAGGGTTGCCTGCTCCCATTGCCGATCATCTAGTGACAGATTCAGTGCCTTCTTAAAGGTTGATCTCAGGTGTGCGTCATACTCGTCAAGTGTTGGGTTGTCAAAAGAGGGTGCGCACCTCAAGAAGTAAGTGAGTCTTGGCATAGTAAGACATCTTGTGAGGAGATACAGGGCATCATGGGCATCAAGATCACTTATTCTCTCCTCCATTCTTTTCAGATCATTCACTTTGTCCTTATATATATATATATATATATATATATATATATATATATATATATATATATATATATATATATATATATATATATATATATATATATATATATATATATATATATATTGTGTGTGTGTGTGTGTGTGTGTGAGTGTGTGTCGTGCTGTTCAAGCCTAATTGTCCAGTTTGGCCTATTTGGGAAGGGTTCACTTTGCCGAATAAACCGAATGATTTTTTTTTCCATAAATCAGCGGAAATGAATCTGAGCATAATGAAAAAAAAAAAATTATATATCACAGATTTTATGTAATATTAATTATATTTACATTGACCAATGAAATATCTAACAGAATTTAGTTACAAAAAGTTTGTTAGTTTTAGGGAGGTTAGGTTAGGTTTCTAAGTCAGTTTTGGTTTAAAAATAAAAATATTTTTATCATTTTATCATTGTTAAAAAAAATAGGTATCATTGTATTCTTGTGACGGTGACTGGCTTGAAGAGTTTTTCTGATCCCGCAGTCATGGGCTTCTCTGGTCCACATTTTTCTGATTTCAGATTGCTTGGCCATTATGCTTCTGGATTAGCGTTTACCATGAATATAGTAATAACGATTATAAATTTGCTTGCGTTTCAGTCTTCGCAAGGTGGTACAGATGCAGCTTGGAGGATTACTGAAGGAGTTCGAGGTAGTGAGCAGCGGGGCATCTAGAGAGTACAATCTTGAACTGTCCTTGGCCAACATGAGGAACGCCTGGCAAACAGCGAAGCTCACCAAGGCCCCACATCCGTCAGTACACTTTCTTGCTTCATTGTTTATATATTTTAAGGACACAACAATTTAAATAACTCCTTTGGTTTGAGTTGCTTCTGAAATTCATCCTGATCAGATGACTCCCTACTTTTCAAGACCCGAAATGTGAACATCAGTACTTACAAAACAGATCCATGGGAAACATTACATTAATGGTACCGTCAAGTTGATGAACAAGACATATGTGTAACACCTGGGTTTCTCCACTGAAGAAATTCCGCCAAATAAATGTTTTTTTTTCGATAGAAAACAGAGAATAAACACTAAAGGCGTTTAAAGAATCGAAATGGACATTTTGATGTGTTCAGACTTTTATCAAGGCAGAATAATGAACACTTTCCATCAAGGTTAAGAGACAGAACACGTTTTATCAATTCTCAGGGACAAAACACCTGTCAAGTGTGTTTCCAGCATTTACTATATTGGACTCCAAAAACCACTTGAAGACGATCAGTCAAGTTACCTACTTGTGTCTTATTCACTGATATTCATTGAAAACAATACTCAGTAATTATAAGTTTTACAAATACAGATTCCTATTAGAAATAAATGTTGTATTTTTCCTACCGGAAAATAGGTTCCAGGTTATTAACGGCTAGTTCGTACACTGGAACACCGTTACTTGGGATTCTCATGATCTGAGAATCCCAAGTTCTAATTTTCATGATTCACGGCCTTTCTTTTCTTCTTCTTCAGTATTTATCACCTACACTTATTTCTGGTTGGACATTATAACAGTTAAATCTTTTGGGTAGAAGGAGAAACCAGTGTTTAAAATTCACAGGCGGTTTAATTCCTATTTTCCATCAACAGAATTGTCAATAATTCTCCGTCAAAACAGATTTAAATACACCGATCATGTTATAATTGACCAGTGTGTTATAGAAGATTCTTCGTGTTGTCTTCCTGATATTTTAACTCAAAAATTAATAGTATTCCTTTTATTTTAACTTACAAACAAGTTGTGTTAAATATATTTCAACTTACATTCGAGTTGTGTTCCTAGTATTTTAACTGGTAAATATATTGTGCTCCTGATAGTTCAGACTAAACATAAGTTGTGCTCCTGGTATTTCAACTTACAAAATAAGTGTTATTGGTGTTTTAACGTTCAAACACCTTGCACTTATTCCTGGTGTTTTAGCATACAAACAAGTCCTTTTCGTTATGTTCAACTTAAAAATGTTTTATTCCCACCCGGTGTTTCAAACAATATGTGATCTTTGTGTTTCAACTTAGAAACAAGTTGGGTTCTTCTGATGCTTCAATTTACAAACCTGCTGTGTTCCTGGTGTTTTAACTTAAAAACAAGTTTGTTATCCTGATTTCTCCACTTACTAACAAGTTGTGTTCCTGGTGTTGCAACATACAAGTTTTGTTCTGTGTGCTTCAACTTAAACAATTTATGTTCCTTGTATTTCTAAATTTAAACAAATTGTGATCCTTGTATTTTAACTTTCAAACTAAATTTTTATCCTTGAATTTTAACCTAATAACAAGTGTTCCCGGTGTTCCAACATACAAGCAAGTTGTGTTCCCGGTGTTCCAACATACAAGCAAGTTGTGTTCCCGGTGTTCCAACATACAAGCAAGTTGTGTTCCAGTGTTCCAACATACAAGCAAGTTGTGTTTCTGGTGTTCCAACATACAAGCAAGTTGTGTTCCCGGTGTTCCAACATACAAGCAAGTTGTGTTCCGGGTGTTCCAACATACAAGCAAGTTGTGTTCCTGGTGTTCTAACATACAAGCAAGTTGTGTTCCGGGTGTTCCAACATACAAGCAAGTTGTGTTCCTGGTGTTTCAACATAGAAGCAAGTTGTGTTCCCGGTATTCCAACATACAAGCAAGTTGTGTTCCCGGTGTTCCAACATACAAGCAAGTTGTGTTCCGGGTGTTTCAACATACAAGCAAGTTGTGTTCCCAGTGTTCCAACATACAAGCAAGTTGTGTTCCCGGTGTTCCAACATACAAGCAAGTTGTGATCCTGGTGTTTCAAAATACAAGCAAGTTGTGTTCCAGTGTTCCAACATACAAGCAAGTTGTGTTCCCGGTGTTCCAACATACAAGCAAGTTGTGTTCCTGGTGTTTCAACATACAAGCAAGTTGTGTTCCCGGTGTTCCAACATACAAGCAAGTTGTGTTCCCGGTGTTCCAACATACACGCAAGTTGTGTTCCCGGTGTTCCAACATACAAGCAAGTTGTGTTCCCGGTGTTCCAACATACAAGCAAGTTGTGTTCCCGGTGTTCTAACATACAAGCAAGTTGTGTTCCGGGTGTTCCAACATACAAGCAAGTTGTGTTCCTGGTGCTCCAACATACAAGCAAGTTGTGTTCCGGGTGTTCCAACATACAAGCAAGTTCTGTTCCTGGTGTTTCAACATACAAGCAAGTTGTGTTCCCGGTGTTCCAACATACAAGCAAGTTGTGTTCCCGGTGTTCCAACATACAAGCAAGTTGTGTTCCCGGTGTTCCAACATACAAGCAAGTTGTGTTCCTGGTGTTTCAACATACAAGCAAGTTGTGTTCCAGTGTTCCAACATGCAAGCAAGTTGTGTTCCCGGTGTTTCAACATACAAGCAAGTTGTGTTCCAGTGTTCCAACATACAAGCAAGTTGTGTTCCCGGTGTTCCAACATACAAACAAGTTGTGTTCCCGGTGTTCCAACATACAAGCAAGTTGTGTTCCCGGTGTTTCAACATACAAGCAAGTTGTGTTACCAGTGTTCCAACATACAAGCAAGTTGTGTTCCCGGTGTTCCAACATACAAGCAAGTTGTGTTCCTGGTGTTTCAACATACAAGCAAGTTGTGTTCCAGTGTTCCAACATACAAGCAAGTTGTGTTCCCGGTGTTCCAACATACAAGCAAGTTGTGTTCCCGGTGTTCCAACATACAAGCAAGTTGTGTTTCTGGTGTTTCAACATACAAGCAAGTTGTGTTCCCAGTGTTCCAACATACAAGCAAGTTGTGTTCCCGGTGTTCCAACATACAAGCAAGTTGTGTTTCTGGTGTTTCAACATACAAGCAAGTTGTGTTCTTGGTGTTCCAACATGCAAGCAAGTTGTGTTCCCGGTGTTCCAACATACAATCAAGTTGTGTTCCCGGTGTTCCAACATACAAGCAAGTTGTCTTCCCGGTTTTCCAACATACAAGCAAGTTGTGTTCCCGGTGTTCAAACATACAAGCAAGTTGTGTTCCCGGTGTTCCAACATACAAACAAGTTGTGTTCCCGGTGTTCCAACATACAAGCAAGTTGTGTTCCCAGTGTTCCAACATACAAGCAAGTTGTGTTCCTGGTGTTCCAACCTACAAGCAAGTTGTGTTCCTGGTGTTGCAACATACAAGCAAGTTGTGTTCCTGGTGTTCCAACATACAAGCAAGTTGTGTTCCTGGTGTTCCAACATACAAGCAAGTTCTGTTCCTGGTGTTCCAACATGCAAGCAAGTTGTGTTCCTGGTGTTCCAACATACAAGCAAGTTGTGTTCCTGGTGTTCCAACATACAAGCAAGTTGTGTTCCTGGTGTTCCAACATACAAGCAAGTTGTGTTCCCGGTGTTCCAACATACAATCAAGTTGTGTTCCTAGTGACTCAACACAGAAGCATGATGCCCTCCTAATAAGTTGTTTGCCTTCTAATTTAGTTTACAAATGAGTTTTTAGTATAGAAAATATAGGTACTAAAACTAGACGTTTCACACGCGTTTGAATTACAGCTCAATAGTTGAAAAAAATATATAATATTTTTTAAAGTTCCGCTGTCATTGGGCAGACATTTATAATGTTGAGTTATTAAGTTGGAGAGCACTTGCACTTATCAAGTACTATGCTACACACTTTACTGTTCTGCCACTCAGAATGGTTATGTACACAGTCACTTATAACGTCAAGTCTGAAATGGCGAGAATTTCTCTGGTACTTGAGAAAGACTTAACTATGTGGTAATGTCCTAAACACGATAAACACTTTCTTGGCAATAATAATAATAATAATCAAAATAATGATAATAAATTATTTTTTAATATTATTATTATTATTATTATTATTATTATTAATATTATTATTATTTATTTTTTATTTTTTTATTATTATTATTTTTATTATTAATATTATTATTATTATACTTATTATTCTTATTATTATTTAAAAAATTATGAAAATAAAACTAAAATAATGGTTATAACATAAATAATAATATACATTACACGTATGAAGAAAATCCACTGTAAGAATAATTATAAATATCTGAACATTTTGTGTGTTTACACACACGACAACATAATTATAAAGCACACGAAAGCAAGCTTGCTTAATACACGAAATCTTGCTTCTAAATTGAACGAAAGAATGATTTTTAGAATTCACGAATATGTACGTGGCGTGTGAAATTTTCTGCACTGCTAATTTGTTCACTGTGGTAATGTTTAATGTAATATTGTACAGAGAGGTAGAGGTAGAGGTGCTGGTGGGTCTGCAGGAAGTGAGGGAACTGGTCGAGGACCACCTCATCACAACACATACTATTAAAAACTCACCATTTGTTGGACCATTTGTAGGTAAGTGTTTTAAAATAGTAATATAAATTTATAAGTATAAATAATATATATGTCGTGCCTAATAGGTAAAACTGGTCAATTAGCAAAAATTCATCTAAAATTAACTCCTTTCTAAAATTTTCTTTTATACGTTTTAAAATATATTTTTTCTCATTTATGTTGATGTAAAAAAAATAATTTTGAACCAAAAGAATCTTAGAAAACTTACCTAACCTTATTATAACAAGCGCAATTTAATTTAGCCTAACCCAACTAAATATATTTTAGATACTTTTACAATAATTGAAATATAAACAAACACAATGAAATATATTTTTCTCGTTAGGTTCAGAATGATTTTTGCGAAATTATTGCATAGTCAAATTATCGCTTGTTTTATATGGCAAGATGAGCGTTGCTATTTAAGCCAAAATCGCAAGTTTTACCTAATCGGCACGACATATATATATATATATATATATATATATATATATATATATATATGTCGTGCCGATTAGGTAAAACTGGTCAATTAGCAAGAACTCATCTAAAATTAAGTCCTTTCTAAAATTTTCTCTTATACGTTTAAAGATATATTTTTTTCATTTATGGTAATGTAAGAATTTATAATTTTGTACCAAGAGAAACTTTGAAAACCTACCTAACCTTATTACAACAAACGCAATTTAATTTAGCCTAACCCAACTAAATATATTTTAGATACGTTAACATTAATTTAATAATAAACAAACACAATGAAATATATTTTTTCGTTATGTTCAGAATGATTTTGGAGAAATTATTGAATACACAAATTTTCACTTGTCTTATATGGCAAGGTGAGCGTTGCTATTTAAGCCAAAATCGCAAGTTTTACCTAATCGGCACGACATATATATATATATATATATATATATATATATATATATATATATATATATATATATATATATATATATATATATATATATATATATATATATATATATATATATGTGTGTGTGTGCCGGTTAGGTAAAACTGTCAATTAACAAGAACTCATCTAAAATTAAGTCCTTTCTAAAATTTTCTCTTATACGTTTAAAGATATATTTTTCATTTATGTTAATGTAAGAATTTATAATTTTGTACCAAGAGAAACTTTGAAAACCTACCTAACCTTATAACAACAAGCGCAATTTAGTTTAGCCTAACCCAACTAAATATATTTTAGATACGTTAACATTAATTTAATAATAAACAAGCACAACGAAATATATTTTTTTCGTAATGTTCAGAATGATTTTGGCGAAATTATTGCATACACAAATTTTCAATTTTCACTTGTCTTATATGGCAAGTTGAGCGTTGCTATTTAAGCTAAAATCGCAAGTTTTACTAATCGGCACGACATATATATATATATATATATGTCGTGCCGATTAGAAAACTTGCTATTTTGGATTAAATAGCACGCTCACCTTGCCATATAGACAAGTGAAAATTGTGTATGCAATAATTTCGCCAAAATCATTCTGAAAATAACGAAAAAATATATTTCATTGTTTGTTTATTATTAAATTAATGTTAACGTATCTAAATATATATTTAGTTGGGTTAGGCTAAATTAAATTGCGCTTGTTGTAATAAGGTTAGGTAGGTTTTCAAAGTTTCTCTTGGTAAAAATTATAAATTCTTACATTAACATAAATGAAAAATATATCTTTAAACGTATAAGAGAAAATTTTAGAAAGGACTAAATTTTAGATGAGTTCTTGCTAATTGACCAGTTTTACCTAATCGGCACGACATATATATATATATATATATATATATATATATATATATATATATATATATATATATATATATATATATATATATATATATATATATATATATATATATATATATATATATATATATATATATATATATATATATATTCTTCCTTGATGCCTTTTTATCCACTTCTCCGAGGCTATGGGTCCCACAATTTGCACCAGAGGTGGACCCCATCCTATATAAAAATATATATATATATATATATATATATATATATATATATATATATATATATATATATATATATATATATATATATTTATATATATATATTTATTTATATATATATACATATATATAGATGCTAACCTGTATGTGTTTATATAGATACATTAAATATATAAATATTGAGGAAAAATGCAACTTTTAGGTTCCATAAATTTACAAATAATATAAAAAGTGGTATGGTATGTTAATTTGTGGGAAAGTAATACTCATATGTCGGAAATAAAAAAATAGCTGGTTTGTATCTTGTAATATGGATGTTGTAATATGTATCTTGTAATATGTATCTTGTAATATGTATCTTGTAATATGTATCTTGTAATATATATCTTGGGTTAAATGAAATTCAGATATGCTACGATTTTCATTGTTTCGGGAATTTTGACCATCTTTATAATAGTCACGTGGAAAAGATACTATACAACATCAAAATGATAATAACATGATGGTTAATATAGATGTCTGTTAACAGATGATGTTAAGGTGTGGGAGAGCAGCTTACTGACCGTTCAGCAGACACTTACAGTCTGGCTTAAGGTAATAATATATTTTTCAACTTTGACTTTCAATAATATTAATAATATTAATAATAATAATAATAATAATAATAATAATAATAATAATAATAATAATAATAATAATAAGAAGAAGAAGAAGAAGAAGAAGAAGAAAAATATGTATTTAGGTGGCTACGCGATCTGAGGAAGGTATTGCTCAGTGCACGTGAGTGGAATAGTGCTGAGTGAGGGATAAATTGATAAAGCGGTTATAGATTAGTGTTGGCAACTAATGCAATTTTCTTCAGTAAGAATTGTAAATTAGTTTGGACATGTATGGTTGAATATAATTCAGTCCTTTCAAAGAGGTGAAAGAGATCAATCTTCTAAAATACTCAAGCACGTTAAGTTTGAAGCCGCTCAGAGGTGCATCACCAAGTAATCACAATGGAAAAGTTAAAGGTAATCAGATGCGACACTCATTTGAAGTAATTGAATTTTGCTAATTTCTTTGAAAAAAGCTAACTGGGACGTAGGCAGACTAAAATTAATGCAAGCTTTTCTCCATGAAAGCTTGACCAGTTTTTAAGAAAGAAAGTTTTGTGTAACTTAGTGAACATATAAATATTTATGTATGGCATTGAGGGTCCTCAAATGTTATAGACATAAAAAGAACATTAAGTTGATTTAATCTAGGTGAACAAAATAAAGTCAAACACCAACTTATTTCACTAATTATTTCACAGAAACAAAACTGATTAATAAAACTGACACATAATAACTTAAACAACTTAACATCAAGAGATGGTTTATCTTCAGAAAAACACATCAGAAGAAGCATTTTATAATTATTTCAGAATCCAGCAAATTTTGTGTTACACAGCCTAAACCCATGAACGATCCATCTATTTTTTACGATGCATCAGTCATTCAAGATTGATTCCTTCCACAATTGTTATATTTTAAACTGAACAGAGCGCAAAATCAGTTGGTGTCATACAGCGGCTGTGGAATGTGTTGAGTTGGGTTTATCAACACAACACAGGACACAATACTCCTCGTCCTCACACTAAGACCAAAACAAGCATCATCATTGGATTTTTCCTGAGAACAAAGCGAATTTACAGTCCAGAGTTTCTTGACGAGGAGTGTTCATACGTACACTAAACCAGGGCTACTCAAGTGTTCATACGTACACTAAACCAAGGCTACTATGAGCAAAGGTCCACTTGGACAAAGGTCCGGATACATAATTTTACATAATGTTTCATTACATGAAAAGAATGACGTTTGATATTACTTGTGTTTACTGAGACAATTGTTTCACTACATATGAAGCAAAGTGTCTTGTGGGAAGAATGAAAGAATAACTGCTGTATCCAGTCTTACTTGAAGCAAAGATTTCAATTATCAAACTTTCTTCTTTTTGAACATGCCATGTCTTCTTTAAAAATATATGACTAGTTTAGTAAAACAATTCAAAGTTGCGCCAGGGTCGCCTGACTTCCCAGCCCATATGCGGCCAAGCTCTTTTTCAAAAATGCCAAAAAAAGGTCAATTTCATTGCTCAAGTGATAATTACCAATATGAATTACCATTCAATGTAAGAAAATATCACTATTTAGCTATGCTAGAATACTGTATTCCATTCAGTGAATGCATTCCATTCAGATAGAATAATGTATTAATCCCGCTCTTGTGTACCACCTGATCCTGAACGTGGTAACAGCTGTTATTTAACTAAGCTTTCTCCTGAAGCCCGCGGTCCAACTACAACACTCAGAAGGTCCGGATTCACTAATCTACATTTCGCTTCCTTTTTCGTCAAAGACTGCAAGAAAAGAGCCCTTCAGAACATCAGTTCTCCACGCACTAAGACCACTCCTAACAAAGTCATAATCCTTCCCTACAGCCAGGCTGCAGTGAACCTCTCTCGTGCAAACTAACACTAGAACCGCAAGCTAACACTAAAGCCGCAAGCTAACACTAGAGCCGCAAGCTAACACTAGAGCCGCAAGCTAACACTAGAGCAGCCATTGCAACCAGTACTTCCATAAAAGATCTGACTTGGACGAAATCGAAGAACTTTGAACCAGTCAACACAAGGGTTTATACTATCCCCTGTGGAGGTTGTGACAGAATATACGTAGATGAAACAGCAACAAACTTTGAAACACGTCTTAATGTACACGTTAATTCATGCAGGAACGATAAATTGAACAACGCCTGAGTACAACACCGAAATTCCGCCTGATGAAATACAACGACGACCATCTATTAATTAAAGAACCCAGTTTCCGTAGACGTAAATGCCTTGAATCATCATTAATCGCTATTTCTATTAGAACACAAACACAATAAAGGCAGCTTCATCATCTCTGAAGTATTAGCAAGAATTCTCCTCAAAACAACAAACCCCGCAATTACATAGCTGCTACAACTACCGTTATAACTACCATAAGTACTACAACAACTACTACTACTACGACTACTACTACTACTAGTAGTACTACTACTACTACCTACAACGATTATATTACCCTTTACACATCACTTTGTAACTATATATACCCCTCTGTGCCCCTGAATTGTCACTTGTGTCAGATGTTAGGTGTTCAACACACCTTCGGAGAATCTGAGTCGTTCTGGCACTCGGGGTGCAGCCTAAGTGCCATGAATGATTCAAATGGAGTTGAAAGACTCACCACGCCCTTGTTATAGGGCATCCCCGCCCTTGTTATAGGGCATCCCTGCCCTTGTTATAGGGCATCCCCGCCCTTGTTATAGGGCATCCCCGCCCTTGTTATAGGGCATCCCCGCCCTTGTTATAGGGCATCCCCGTTCTTGTTATAGGGAATCCCCGCCCATGGTATAGGGCATCCCCGCCCTTGTTATAGGCCATCCCCGCCCTTGTTATAGGGCATCCCCGCCATAGGGCTCTAAGTGGTGCATCACGTGTTCAAACTCCGACACTACTTCGGGAGTGACTGTCGGGTCACCACCTGGAGAGGACCCGTCCAGGACCCGTCCAGGACCCGTCCAGGACCCGTCCAGGACCCGGCCAGGACCCGTCCTGGTGAGTCTACATGAACATTAACCAGAATTGTTTGTAATGTCTTGACAAAACTCCTGGAGAGCGAAACGTTGTCACAATAAAATGTCGCATTATTTGCACTTGAGTCACTGTACCTAAGAAAAAAATATTTAGGAGCTCTGGTTAGCACTAATCTAAAACCAAGACAAGAGTGAGTAACTGTATTTCTAACTCATACTTCACTCTGTACTATTCATATGGCATGCACTGAGGCACAGGTGACTGGGGTAGCTAGGTTGGCAGGGCACTCAGTTCATACATTGAGTCTCCGTAGTTCGATCCCCGGTACGGATCCCAGGTACCCAGGTAGGTACCTAGGTGTTAGCCAGCTGGTGTGGGTAGCATCCTGGGGGACAAGATTAACCTAAGTTATCCGACATGCTTTGCATAGCTAGGCGCTTTCTATATAGAATGTCACTGATTTCAGATAGGTCTGTATAAGCTGTATCATGTACTTGTAGAAATTAAGATTATTATTATTATTATTACTATTATTATTATTATTATTATTATTATTATTATTATTATTATTATTATTATTATTATTAATATTATTATTATTATTTCCCGGATAACGCAGCGACCTAAGTACATCTAATTATTATTATTATTATTATTATTTATGTAATATGTCTGTATGTGAACAATTCCCTATATGTAGGATGACATCAAATCCGAAAGATACATAGATCTCGGGTACACGAGGATACACGAGGATACACGAGGATACACGAGGATACACGAGGATACACGAGGATACACGAGGATACACGAGGATACACGAGGATACACGAGGATACACGGGGATACACGAGGATACACGAGGATACACGAGGATACACGGGGATACACGGGGATACACGAGGATACACGAGGATACACGGGGATACACGAGGATACACGAGGATACACGAGGATACACGAGGATACACGAGGATACACGAGGATACACGAGGATACACGAGGATACACGAGGATACACGAGGATACACGGGGATACACGAGGATACACGAGGATACACGAGGATACACGAGGATACACGGGGATACACGGGGATACACGAGGATACACGAGGATACACGGGGATACACGAGGGTACACGGGGATACACGAGGATACACGAGGATACACGGGGATACACGAGGATACACGAGGATACACGAGGATACACGAGGATACACGAGGATACACGGGGATACACGAGGATACACGAGGATACACGGGGATACACGAGGATACACGAGGATACACGGGGATACACGGGGATACACGGGGATACACGAGGATACACGAGGATACACGAGGATACACGGGGATACACGAGGATACACGGGGATACACGAGGATACACGATGATACACGAGGATACACTGGGATACACGAGGATACACGAGGATACACGAGGATACACGAGGATACACGGGGGTACACGAGGATACACGAGGATACACGAGGATACACGATGGTACACGTTAATAACTTAGATGCATTACAGGGATGTTAAGAAACACTTATTTAACATAATAGTGTTCAGGAAGTGGAATGTCCTCCACTGCCAGTTGGTGTGATACTTAGTTTTGGTGGAAAGGTGTCGCACTTAAATGTGTATAAAAAGTAATATTCTTTCCCTTTATCTTGCACAATGAGTACCTTAGAAAAGTTTTTAATTTGCAGATACAGACGGTATGGGTGGAGCTGACACCTGTCTTCTCTACACCTGATCTGCCGCTTCAGCTTCCTGATCAATATAAACTGTTTAAGGTAAGCTTGACTCTAACTTATAAGAATATTGACGTAAGCTAGAGTATTTAAGGTACGTTTGACTCAAAATTAAACCATTATTAACCTACTCTATACAAGACTATGAACCTACGCTATTTAAGATGCATTTGACTCAAAATCCCCGCTTATAAATGAGACATTGAGAAACATAAGATGATAGAAGCATCAAGGTGCCGTACAAGAGTGTGAGATATAACTTTTTTTGTACTGTTGTGTTCTATACAAGCAACTTGTTTGTGAGTTGAAGAAAAAAGATAAATCTACCTTAACTAATATCGAAATAACATAATTAAAACAAATCTCAAAACTTGTGTACAAGTTCAAACACTATGAATATAACTTATTCTAGGATGGATAAATGTATAACGTTTTTTCTGTTTATGGGTGTTAGTTGACTTAAGCGGGTGGCATCCTGGGTAGGATGAGGCGTTGTGGTAAATCTGCTGACACCTACTGCTCCTACTCACCTAGCAGTAAGCTGTTCTCATCCTGAAAACATAAACTAAAACACTATCCGCTGCTTTGAATTTTATTTTCCGTACCATACGAAAATAGACCAGCCTGGGTGTGGTTAGTACGTTGGATTATGTGCAGCCAGCAGTAATAGGCTGATTGATCAGGCTCTGATCCACCGGGAGGCCTGGTCAAAGACTGGGCCGCTGGGGCGTTGACTCTCTAAACAACTTTCTGGTAGCAGGCAGGTACACGAGAAGTCAAGAAGAGTTACTGCAAGGAGTCGCTAACTAAAGGAACGTCAGGTGATTCTGGTTGGTTCTAAGGAAAGTAATTAAGGCAGCTAAAATTCTTAACATCAAGAAGACTTCACCAGCATCAGAAGACTCCTCTTGAAGATAACTTAGCTCCAGGTTGTATTAATAATAAAAGCAAATTATAAATAATATTAATAATGATATGAATTTAACGAGAAGAACAATACTTACCTATTACAATATATAATAGGTAATGAAAGATTGGATATCAGATTGGAAGGAGGAAGTGTGGAGGAAGTGAATGTATTCTGATATTTGAGAGTGGACTTGTCAGCAGATGGGTCTATGAAAGACCAAGTGAATCATAGAACTGATGAGGGAAAACAGGTGAGTGGTGCACTGAGAAGTCGTGGAGACAATGAAAGTTCTCCATGGAAGTAAACAAGGGAATGTATGAGAGTATAGTTATACCAGGGCTCATGTATGGGTATGAAGTATGGGTGGTGAATGTTTCAACAAGGATAAGGCTGGAGGCAGTGGAGATGTTGCGTCTGAGGGCAATGTGTGGTGTGAATATATTGCAGAGAATTCGTAGTTTGGAAATTAGGAGGAGGTGCGGGGTTAGTAAAAGTATACATTCTTTGATGATTTTACAGTTTTGATTGTGAGAAGTACAGTGATTGCACGCTAAAGGATGGGTAGGAATTTTTACAGTTCTGAAGGTGAGAAGCTCAGTGCCTGCACTTTGACGGATGAATGATGATTTTAGAATTATGAAGATGGAAAGTACAGTGCCTGCACTGTAAAGGATAGGTGGTGATGTTTGAATCCTGATAGTGGGAAGTACAGTGCCATACTTTGAAGGATGAGTGATGATGTTGCTGTTCTCAAAGTGGTATTTTCAGTGCCTGCACTATGAAGGATAAGTGGTAATGTTTCACACTTGATGGTGGGAATTACAGCGCTTGCAATGTGAAGGATGAGTAGTGATGTAACAGACTTCAAGGGAAAATCTTTATTGAGGAATGATGGTGAATATGTTTCCTCTTTTTTACTGGAGGTGGGGCCACCCTTTCTCTGTGAGATACGACCAGTGCGTTAAAAAACAAATTACAATGAACTGCGTAACTAATACTAGATGATTCAGCAGCAGGTGGATGAGAAGTGGGTCGGTGTGGTGGAAGAAGCTGTAGCATCCAATCACTTGTTGGATGTTGTGGGTGATGCTGTCGCTCTCAAGGAGATGGTGTCGTCTCTAAGTAACCTTGGTGTCCTCCAGAAGGCTGTACATACCTACCTTGATAACAAGAGAAGGATCTTCCCCAGGTAAGTAACCTTGGTGTCCTCCAGAAGGCTGTACATACCTACCTTGATAACAAGAGAAGGATCTTCCCCAGGTGTGTCACACCACACTCTTCTTATTTTCAAGTAAATTTTTTTCCATGATTCTTATCTTTGTTATTTTCACGTTATTGTTTTATTTATGTAATAAAGTTAGTTATCTTTATTATCTAGACGTTACTAATTTACATATATTATCTTTAATTTATTAGTATATCTATTTTATCTTTAGGTCAATCGTCGGTGTTATCTTGAAGTTATTAGTTTATCTATGTTATCATGAGGTTAGTTATTTGATATCTTTAAGTTATTATCTTCAACTTTGCTAACTATGTTATCCTGAAGTTAGTTACTCATGTTATCTTTAGTTAGTTGTTATGATGACGTTAGTTATTTTGAAGTTGGTTATCCATGTTATCTTTAGTTAGTTGTTATGATGACGTTAGATATTTTGAATTAGTTATCCATGTTATCTTTAGTTGTTATAATGATGTTAGTTATCTTGAAGTTAGTTATCCATGTTATCTTTAGTTGTTATAATGATGTTAGTTATCTTGAAGTTAATTATCCATGTTATCTTTAGTTGTTATAATGATGTTAGCTATCTTGAAGTTAGTTATCCATGTTATCTTCAGTTAGTTGTAATGATGACATTAGTTATCTTGAAGTTGGTTATCCATGTTATCTTTAGTTAGTTGTTATGATGACATTAGTTATCTTGAAGTTAGTTATCCATGTTATCTTCAGTTAGATGTTATGATGACGTTAGTTATCTTGAAGATAGTTATCCAAGTTGTGTTTAGTTAGTTGTTATGATGTCGTTAGTTATCTTGAAGTTAGTTATCCATGTTATCTTTAGTTAGTTGTTATTATTACGTTAGTTATCCATGTTATCTTTAGTTAGTTGTTATGATGATGTTAGTTATTTTGAAGTTGGTTATCCATGTTATCTTTAATTATTTGTTATGATGACGTTAGTTATCTTGAAGTTAGTTATCCATGTTATCTTTAGCTAGTTGTTATGATGGCTAGTTATCTTGTAGCTAGTTGTTATGATGACTAGTTATCTTTTAGTTAGTTATCCATGTTATCTTTAGGTATTTGTTTTGATGACGTTAGTTATCTTCAAGTTAGTTATCCATGTTATCTTTAGTTAGTTGTTATAATGACGTTAGTTATTTTGAAGTTGGTTATCCATGTTATCTTTAATTATTTGTTATGATGACGTTAGTTATCTTGAAGTTAGTTATCCATGTTATCTTTAGCTAGTTGTTATGATGGCTAGTTATCTTGTAGCTAGTTGTTATGATGACTAGTTATCTTTTAGTTAGTTATCCATGTTATCTTTAGGTATTTGTTTTGATGACGTTAGTTAATTTGAACTTAGTTATCCATGTTATCTTTAGTTAGTTGGTATGATGGCGTTAGTTATTTTTGAAGGTAGTTGTTATTTTTGCTATCAAGAAAATCGTTATGATTATCATGTGTTATGATTATCAGTCGAGAAGCGCTAAACTCACAGGGGTCATATGGCACCTCAGGAATAGGAAGAAATCAAGTTGGATCCAAGGAAGTGGAGGATGGCTTCAATTCCCTGAATCAAGAGCCCCTCACTGGGAACAAAGCGCCTGTGAAGGGGAGGAAGACAGATGATATACTGTCTTGCTTATCTTTATCTATAGTTAAATATTCCAACTATTTTATCTATAGTTATATATTCCAACTATTTTATCTATAGTTATATATTCCAACTATTTTATCTATGGTTATATATTACAACTATTTTATCTACAGTTAAATATTCCAACTAATATTTAATCTGTTTTACATATTTTTATCTTTCGTGTTTCTTGTTCCTTTCATCCATAAAACTTACGTTCCTTCCTCGTGTCAGTCCCTTCCCTTCCTTGTGTCAGTCCCTTCCCTTCCTCTTGCCAGTCCCTTCCCTTCCTCTTTTCAGTCCCTTCCCTTCCTCGTGTTAGTCCCTTCCCTTCCTCGTATCAGTCCCTTCCCTTCCTCATGTCAGTCTCTTCCTTTCCTCGTGTCTGTAACTTTCCTTCCTCGTGTCAGTCCCTTCCCTTCCTCGCGTCAGTCCCTTCCCTTCCTCGTGTCATTCCCTTCTCTTCCTCGTGTCAGTCCCTTCCATTCCTCGTGTCAGTCCCTTCCCTTCCTCGTGTCTGTCCTTCCTTCCTCGTGTCAGTCCCTTCCCTTCCTCGTGTCAGTCCCTTCCCTTCCTCGTGTCAGTACCTTCCCTTCCTGTGTCAGTCCCTTCCCTTCCTCGTGTCAGTCCCTTCCCTTCCACGTGTCAGTTATTTCCCTTCCTCGTGTGAGTCTTTTCCCTTCCTCGTGTCAGTCCCTTCCCTTCCTCGTTTCAGTCCCTTCCCTTCCTCATATCAGTCTCTTCCCTTCCTCGTGTCAGTCCCTTCCCTTCCTCGTGTTAGTCCCTTCTCTTCCTCGTGTGAGTCCCTTCAATTCCTCGTGTTAGTCCCTTCCCTTCCTCGTGTCAGTCCCTTCCCTTACTCGTGTCAGTCCATTCTCTTCCTCGTGTTAGTCCCTTCTCTTCCTCGTTTCAGTCCCTTCCCTCACTCGTGTCAGTCCCTTCCCTTCCACATGTCAGTCCCTTCCCTTCCTCGTGTCAGTCCCTTCCCTTCCTCGTGTCAGTCCCTTCTCTTCCTCGTGTTAGTCCCTCCCCTTCTTCGTGTCAGTCCCTTCCGTTACTCGTGTCAGTCCATTCCCTCACTCGTGTCAGTCCTTTCCCTTCCTCGTGTTAGTCCCTTCCCTTCTTCGTGTCAGTCCCTTCCCTTACTCGTGTCAGTCCCTTCATTTCTTCGTGTCAGTCCCTTCCCTTCCTCGTGTTAGTCACTTCCCTTCCTCGTGTCAGTCCATTACGTCCCTCGTGTCAGTCCCTTCCCTTCTTCGTGTCAGTCCCTTCCCTTCCTCGTGTCAGTCCCTTCCCTTCCTCGTGTCAGTCCCTTCCCTTCCTCGTGTCAGTCTCTTCCCTTCCTCATGTCAGTCCCTTCCCTTCCTCGTGTCAGTCCCTTCCCTTCCTCATGTCAGTCCCTTCCCTTCCTCGTGTCAGTCTCTTCCCTTCCTCGTGTCAGTCCCTTCCCTTCCTCGTGTCAGTCCCTTCCCTTCCTCATGTCAGTCCCTTCTCTTCCTCGTGTCAGTCCCTTACCTTCCTCGTGTCAGTCCCTTCCCTTCCTCGTGTTAGTCCCTTCCCTTCCTCGTGTCAGTCCCTTCCCTTCCTAGTGTTAGTCCCTTCCCTTCCTCGTGTCAGTCCTCCCTTCCTCGTGTATCCCTTCCTTCCTCTGTCAGTCCCTTCCCTTCCTGTGTCAGTCCTTCTTCCTCGTGTAGTCCTTCCTTCCTCGGTAGTCCTTCCTTCCTCGTGTAGTCCTTCCCTTCTCTGTCAGTCCCCCTTCCTCGGTCTTCTTCTCTTCTCGTGTAGTCCTTCCTTCCTCGTGTCAGTCCTTCCTTCCTCGTGTGTCCTTCCTTCCTCGTTAGTCCCTCCCCTTCCCCCCCCCCCCCCCCCCCCCCCCCCCCCCCCCCCCCCCCCCCCCCCCCCCCCCCCCCCCCCCCCCCCCCCCCCCCCCCCCCCCCCCCCCCCCCCCCCCCCCCCCCCCCCCCCCCCCCCCCCCCCCCCCCCCCCCCCCCCCCCCCCCCCCCCCCCCCCCCCCCCCCCCCCCCCCCCCCCCCCCCCCCCCCCCCCCCCCCCCCCCCCCCCCCCCCCCCCCCCCCCCCCCCCCCTTTTTTTTTTTTTTTTTTTTTTTTTTTTTTTTTTTTTTTTTTTTTTTTTTTTTTTTTTTTTTTTTTTTTTTTTTTTTTTTTTTTTTTTTTTTTTTTTTTTTTTTTTTTTTTTTTTTTTTTTTTTTTTTTTTTTTTTTTTTTTTTTTTTTTTTTTTTTTTTTTTTTTTTTTTTTTTTTTTTTTTTTTTTTTTTTTTTTTTTTTTTTTTTTTTTTTTTTTTTTTTTTTTTTTTTTTTTTTTTTTTTTTTTTTTTAGTCCTTCCTTCCTCTGTCAGTCCTTTCTTCCTCTGTCATCCCTTCCTTCCTCCCTGTTAGTCCTTCCTTCCTCGTGTCAGTCCCTTCCCTTCCTAGTGTTAGTCCCTTCCCTTCCTCGTGTCACTCTCCTTTTTTCATGTCAGTCTCCTCCCTTCCTCGTGTTAGTCCCTTCTCTTCCTCGTGTCAGTCCCTGCCCTTCCTTGTGTCAGTCCCTTCCTTTCCTCGTGTCAGTCCCTTCCCTTCCTCGTGTTAGTCCCTTCCCTTCCTCGTGTAAATCCCTTCCCTTCCTCATATCAGTCTCTTCCCTTTCTCGTGTCAGTCCCTTCCCTTCCTCGTGTCAGTCCCTTCCCTTCCTCGTGTCGTCTCCTTCCTTACTCGTGTCAGTCCTTCCTTCCTCGTGTTGTCCTTCCCTGTGTTAGTTCCTTCCTCACTCGTGTCAGTCCTTCTTCCTCGTGTCAGTCCCTTCCTTCCCCGTGTTATCCTTCTTCTGTGTCGTTCCTTCCTTCCTCGTGTAGTCCTTCCTGTGTCAGTCCTTCCTTCTCGTGTCAGTCCCTTCCCCTCCTCGTGTCACTCCCTTCCCTTCCTCGTGTCAGTCCCTTCCCTTCCTCGTGTCAGTTCCTTCCCTTCCTCGTGTCAGTCCCTTCCCTCACTCGTGTCAGTCCCTTCCCTTCCTCTGTCAGTCCCTTTCCTTCCTCGTGTCATCCCTTCCTTCCTCGTGTCAGTCCCTTCCCTTCCTCGTGTCAGTCCCTTCTCTTACTCGTGTCAGTCCCTTCCCTTCCTCCTGTCAGTCCCTTTCCTTCCTCGTGTCACTCCCTTCACTTCCTCGTGTCAGTCCCTTCCCTTCCTCGTGTCAGTCCCTTCTCTTACTCGTGTCAGTCCCTTCCCTTCCTCGTGTCAGTCCTTCCTTCCTCGTTTAGTCCTTCCTTCCTCGTGTGTCCGTCCTTCCTTCTATGTCGTCCTTCCTTCCTCAGCTTGTGTCGTCCTCTTCCTCGTGTCAGTCCTTCCTTCCTCGTCGTTGTCCCTTCCCCTTCCCTTCTCGTGTCAGTCCTTCCTTCCTCGTGTCAGTCCTTCCTTCACTCGTGTCAGTCCTTCCTTCCTCGTGTCAGTCCCTTCCCTTCTCGTGTCAGTCCTTCCCTTCTCGTGTCAGTCCTTCCTTCCTCGTGTCAGTCCTTCCTTCCTCGTGTTAGTCCTTCTTCCTCGTGTCAGTCCTTCCTTCCTCGTGTCAGTCCCTTCCTTCTCGTGTCAGTCCTTCCTTCTCGTGTCAGTCCTTTCCTTCCTCGTGTCAGTCCTTCCTTCCTCGTGTCAGTCTCTTCCTTCCTATGTCAGTCCTTCCTCTTCCTCAGTGTTAGTCCTTCCTTCCTCATGTTCAGTCCCTTCCTTCCTCGTGTCAGTCCTTTCCCTTCCTCATGTAGTCCCTTCCTTCCTCGTGTCAGTCCTTCCTTCCTCGTGTCAGTCCCTTCCTTCCTCTGTCAGTCCTTCCTTCCTCGTGTCAGTCCTTACTTCCTCGTGTAGTCCCTTCCTTCTCGTGTTAGTCCCTTCCTTCTCGTGTCAGTCCTTCTTCCTCAGTGTTAGTCCTTCCCTTCCTCTGTAGTCCCTTCCTTCCTCAGTGTAGTCTCTCCTTCCTCGTGTTAGTCCCTTCCCTTCCTCGTGTCGGTCTCCTCCATTACTAACTTTGTCTTCTTCTGTCAAGGAAGGTTGATTATTTGTGACTCTTGAGTTGCCGGAAGTTTTCTTATTCTGAATTGTGGGCTGCACCTTATAGGACTTCTCGTTGACTTGAAGTACAGTAATAATAATAATAATAATAATAATAATGATAAAAATTATAATAATAATAATAATAATAATAATAATAATAATAATAATAATAATAATAATAATAATAATGATAATAATAATAATAATAATAATAATAATAATAATAATAATAATAATAATAATAATAATAATAATAATAATAATAATAATAATAATAATGATAATAATAATAATAATAATAATAATAATAATAATAATAATAATAACAATAAAAATAATAATAATAATAATAATAATAATAATAATAATAATAATAATAATAATAATAATAATAATAATAATAATAATAATAATAATAATAATAATAATAGTCCTTCATCTAACTATACATAGTTACTTTTTACTTTTACTTTCAGACTTTATTTTCTGTCCAATGAGGAGCTGACGGCTCTGTTGTGTGAGAAAGACATGACGCAGTTGGAAAAACATACCAGAAAATGTTTCGAGGGTGTCCACTGCCTTCACCTGGACGACCACGGTGATATATTTGCCGTGTCCAGCAAGGAAGGTGAGGTGGTCCCCCTCATCAACAAGCTCTCCACAACAAAAGCTCACCAGAGTATTGAAAACTGGCTCCTTCAGGTAACTAACTCTTCTTGATGAACACCTATTGGCTTGGCTAATTAATGCTGCTACTTTCTCAAATCAAAACTGATTTTCCCAATGGGAATAAAAATATCTCCTGGATATTTCATACCACATCCTCTTCTTTCTTTCTTTATTGCTTTCCTTCTTTCCTCCACTTCTTCTTCCTGCTTTCTTCTTCCATTTTCCAGACGCTGTATGACCCTCACTGGTTGAACATTTTCCTATGAATATTCTTTTTCTCAACAACCTCACCTAGATAATGTCCCCCCCCAAAAAAAAAAAAAAAACACATTCACCATCATTCTTTCAATAGTTTTCTTAAAAGTTCACAGACATCACAATTTTAATGCCTATACCATTTTTATTTTATTAACTGGGAAGCACTAAATCCGTAAGGGTCACACGGCACTAAAGGAGTGGGAGGAACTCAGGTTTCTCTCAAATAGGGAAAGGAATAACTCCATATTTTCTGATACTGAGTCTTGCCAACGTTAAGGTACGTAATGGCATTCTTAAAAATCATGACTATATTATAATATTTTATTATTTATATCCTGCATTGAAAATAAAAATATTTTTTTAATTTTTTTAGTATATAAAAATACATGAATATATTCACTATAATCACTATTTTATATTTTAATTTTCATATGAAAAGGTGACATGCAAGAGACATGCAAGAGACATGCAAGAGACATGCAAGAGACATGCAAGAGACATGCAAGAGACATGCAAGAGACATGCAAGAGACATGCAAGAGACATGCAAGAGACATGCAAGAGACATGCAAGAGACATGCAAGAGACATGCAAGAGACATGCAAGAGACATGCAAGAGACATGCAAGAGACATGCAAGAGACATGCAAGAGACATGCAAGAGACATGCAAGAGACATGCAGCTTTCATAACCCTCGTGTAGTACACATTAAATCTTATTAACTAACACTGAAGTTACTATGAATGAGTTTGTAGGTTGTTTGCTTATATATCGATTACACTTAGATATTGATTACACTTACATATTGATTACACTTACATATTGATTACACTTACATATTGATTACACTTACATATTGATTACACTTGCATATTGATTACACTTACATATTGATTACACTTAGATATTGATTACACTTACATATTAATTACACTTAGATATTGATTACACTTATATATTGATTACACTTACATCATCGAGCATATACCAAGGAAACCCTTTTGTTATGCACTCTATTTCAGGTTAACTAATTCTACACTAAACAAAACTAATAGTAATATTAATTATAGAGTATATAGGAGAGAGGGAGATTATTTCCCAGTAAAAGTAGGCTTTAAACAGGGATGTGTGATGTCACCATTGTTGTTCAATATATTTATAGTTGGGATTGCAAGAGAAGTGAATGTGTGGGTTTTGGCAAAAGGTATGAGGTTAAAAGATAAAGAATCTAACACAAAGTGGGAGTTGTCACAGCTGCTTTTTGCAGATAACACTGTGCTTTTGGGAGATTCTGAAGAGAAGTTGCAGAGGTTGGTGGATGTGTTTGGTAGGGTATGTTAAAGAAGGAAATTAAAAGTGAATATAGGAAAGACTAAGGTGATAAGGATAACAAAATGATTAGGTGATGGAAGACTGGATATCAGATTGGAGGTAGAGAGTATGGAGGAGGTGAATGTATTCAGATATTTAGGAGTGGACGTGTCAGCAGATGGGTCTATGAAGGATGTGGTGAATCATAGAATTGATAAGGGTAAAAGGGTAAGTGTTGCACTTACGAGTTTGTGGAGACAAAGAACTGTCTGTGGAAGCAAAGAGGGGGATGTATGAGAGTATAGTTGTACCAACACTCTTATTTGGGTGTGAAGGATGGGTGGTGAATGTTGCAACAAGGAGAAGGCTGGAGGCAATGTAGATGTCATGTCTGAGATCAATGTGTGATGTGAATATAATGCAGCGAATTCGTAGTGTGGAAATTATGAGGATGTGCGGAATTACCAAGACTATTATCCAGAGGGCTGAGGAGGGCTGGTTGAGGTGGTTTGACATGTAGAGAGGATGGAGCAAAGTAGAATGACTTCAAGAGTGTATAAATCTGTAGTGGAGAGAAGGCGGGGTAGGGGTCGGCCTAGGAAAGGTTGGAGGGAGGGGATAAAGGAGGTTTTGTGTGCGATGGGTTTGGACTTCCAGCAAGCATGCATCTCCGGACTTGAGTCCTGGAGATGGGAAGTACATTGGTGGCACTCTGAAGGAGGAGTGTTAATGTTGCAGTTTTATAACTGTTGTGTAAGCACGCCTTTGGCAAGACAATGATGGAGTGAATGATGATAAAAGTTTTTCTTTTTCGTGAAACCCTTCTTTGGTGGGAAACGCGTGCTCCGCTGTGCTCCGTCGTTTTTCGTAGTAAATAAATAAGTTAATTCAGGTATACACAAATACATTTACATAGATTATCATACATAGCAGCATATGTGTAGAGAACCTAGGATAACCTAAAAACTCAGAGAGAGTTACTTATTTCCATTGGGGTCCTTTGAACCCACTGTCTCTTTTGCGTGCCAGTGAACTTATAAAGTACATCCCTCCAGCGCTTGGAACTAATCTAGAAAAAAATAGTATACACTGAGTCAAAAAAAGGATAAAAAGTGTGCAATACCACAGCAGAGTTATACTCCCACAGGGGAACTATAGGCCGTGTGTAAATAACAAAAATTACTTAGTACAATTTTATCAGAGGAAAGAAAGTCTCCCTGATAATAGAGTGTCATACATAGTGTTATAGTGTATATTGCAGTGGTACCGTAGTGTATAGATAAGATACCATAATAAATGCTATGGTGAAAATTAAGTCTGGAGTGTTAGGCCTAAATAGATAGATAACTCATGTTGTAAACAGTTGCCAGCAGTCGCCAGGATCCTATCACACAGGTCAGCTCGTATTAATAATCTTTCTAAACCTACTAGTGTACTTGACCTATAGTCTAGTGATACCATTGAGTAAAAACATCCCATTGAAATACGAATAGGTACACAATCTTGAGGAAATACGAAAAGTGTACCGTTTTGTAGAAATACGATAAACAGTGTAGAGTTGTCAGTGAACGTTCATATAAGATCACCTATCATCCAGAAACCCTCTCAAGTGTTGCAGTAGCTAATAACAGTAACAAAATGGTATTTTGTTTGGTGGTGTGACGAACATTAGAAATTTCTTCCTTTTTGAAATACGAGACGTATACAGTTTGTGGAAATACGTAAAACTTGTAGTTAGCAGCGTTCGAAAATACACAAGAAAAGCAAAAATTCTTCCAGTAATGTTCACCAGTCAACAATAGTGATAAAATAGATATGATGTGGGGGAGGTGAACAAAAATCTAGAAAAGTTAAATACAGTGATCTATAAGTGCCCAAAACTTCATGCTGTAAAAATGGTGCCAGAATTCACTTTTTGTATCAAACTGAACACATATTACTCAGTTAATTAATATTCCAGTAGTCGTTTCATGAGCTACTCCAAAATCACCGACCGGATTCGTTCAAAATAAGGGATCCACTGACCGGATTCGTCCGGATTCGTCCAAGAAATAAGTGAACCAATGACCGGATTTAAAAGCTGAAAGAGTTTCTAGGTTCCTTAACATCAAACGGATTCGTTGAAAAATAAGGTATCCTCAAACACCAAAGAGTTACTGCTAGCAGCAGTAAGATTGTCTAACACACATACACGTACAAATACAAATAGATACACGTTCAAATAGACAGATCTACATTTTAAAAAGGATATTAGTAGAATATACAGTACAACAACCAAAAAAATCACATCATGAAATCCTGTGAAGCCTGCAACCAAGCAACCAAACGGGTTTCTGCATGAACTATGTGCAACTTCTGTGGGAACTGGACCCATGCACCTTGTGCAGATATTCAGGAATCATCTACAAGAGGTATTAAACCAGGGAAGTGTTTTTGGGTATGCCAAAATGAGATCCAACTGTGGAATAAAATCACAATGGTATTAAAAGATGATAACATCAAAACAGCCTTCATAGAAAACCTGACAGCATTTTATAACAGATGGGAAAATAAAAGGTCTGTGCCAGAAGGTGCTATCACTCCTGGTGCAGATGCTGTCTTGGTGGACAGTAACTGTAAGAATACAAAAATGAGAGTTGGTGGCCCAGAGGGAGACAGGAGCTCTGGTGGAGAAACAGGTGTATACAAGGACATGCAAAACCCCAATGTTACAAACTAGCAATCCTACGGGAGATAGTAAACAAGGGGATACCCCAAGAAATAGTGAATATAAAATACCAGAAATAACTGGTGAAGGCACCATTATTAGTACTAGTGCTGAAGATAGTAATGTGACAAGAAAACACGTATCAGTAGGAAATGCAGTCACAAAAAAACAAAGGCAAACAGAAACCAAGCCTATGCAAATTCTATGCATTAGGAATCTGCAGGCATGGAATATCTGGAAAAACAATGGGACGTGCAACTTTGACCACCCCAGGAAATGCCGTGCCCATATGACAACAGAAGAATGCAACTTTCCTTCATGTAAGCTTTTCCACCCTGAAATGTGTCAGTGTTCAGTTCAGGAAAGACAGTGCTATAACTTATATTGCCAGGCACACCACCTAAAGGGGACCAGAATATACTGTGGTTTCCAGACCATGGGAAAACCTGGGTAGCCACAGCCTCTCCAGAAAAAGAGTTTTTTTTTTAGCGCAGGAAGGAAAAAAAATGTGGCAGGAAATGACAGAAATCGTACACCAACTCCGATCATTTCTGGAGTGGAATCACAGTCAATGGCCTTCACTCAAAAACAACAGATATTAGTGCCAAGAAAAAAAGATCCCCCCATACCACCAATACCACCAATCTGATGACATTCATCTTTGCAAATATACAGGGTCTAAAGCCACCAATGAACAATAAAATGCCTTACATCCGTGGACTGCTTACAGAGTCAAACGCAATGTTCGCGGTTTTTACAGAGACCCACATAAAGGATCACTTTGACAATGAAATATGGATCCCGGGCTACAACCTATATAGATGTGACAGAGTGAACAGGCAAAAACAAAGGTAGGGGGATTGGCCTGTACGTCACAGAGTCGATGAAATGCTCGGAACTACTAAACACCTCAAATGATGTACTTGAAGTTTTAGCAGTAAAGATCGAGAACCAAAACCTGGTCATTAAGGTTGTATACAAGCCTTCTGGATGCAACATCCCAACAGTTCCAGGAAGAGTTTTTCAAAATTGATCACTGTCTGGAAAATCTTCCAGCTCCTACCCCCAACATCTTGCTCCTGGGATATTTCAACCAAAGGCACCAGGAGGCAGCTCAGATGAAAACTCTCACGCACACGAGCATTTAAGTCTCTGCACCAAATTCACCTTAAACCAGCAAATAATAGAGCCTACAAGATTGGAGAATACACTGGACCTCATCTTCACTAACAATGATGATCTGATACGAAAAAAACATCATATCAAAAACAATATACTTAGATCACAACATAATAGAAGAGGTTCAGACATGTATGCACGGGGCCCCAGAATGACAAAATGTGATCAGTCGCGAGGGAACCTTCACCAAATTCAACTTCAATAACAAAAACATAAGGTGGGACCAAGTAAACCAAGTCCTAAATGATATAAACCTGGGAAGATAACCTAAGCAACACGGATCCTAACCTATGTCTAGAACAAATTAGCTTTGTGGCACTTGAGGTATGCGAGGTATGCTCATATCCCTCTAAGGAAAAGGAAGATAAGATGTAAAGTAGAACGAGAAAGGCGCTCCCTATACAGGCGACGACAAAGAATAACAGAGCGGCTAAAAGAGACCAATATATCTGTTAAACGTAGGGAGACACTGGTCAGAGAAATAGCAAGCATCGAGCTAAAGCTAAAGGAATCTTACAGGAGTCAAGACACGCGGGAAGAACTAAAAGCCATAAATGACATTGAGAGAAACCCAAAATGTTTCTCATTTTATGCCAAATCAAAGTCGAGAACAACATCCAGTATTGGGCCCCTACTTAGACGAGATGGGTTCTACACAGATGACAGCAAGGAAATGAGTGAGCTACTTAAGTCCCAATATGCCTCGGTTTTTAGCTAGCTGCTAACCAAACTGAGAGTCATAGACCTAAATGATTTTTTTATGAGAGAGACACAGAATTTGGTAGACTCGAACCTATCTGATATTATCCTGACGCCAAGTGACTTCGAAAAGGCGATAAATGACATGTCCATGCACTCTGCCTCAGACCCAGACTCATGGAACTCTGTGTTCATCAAGAACTGCAAGAAGCCTTTATCATGTGCTTTTAACATTCTATGGAGAGGGAGCATGGACACAGAGGTCCTCCCACAGCCACTAAACACAACAGACATAGCCCCACTCAACAAAGGGGGCAGTAAACCAATAGCAAAGAACTACAGACCGATAGCGCTAACGTCCCATATCATAAAAATCATTTAAAGGGTTCTAAGAGGCAAGATCGGAACCCATCTAGAAACCCATTAGTTACACAACCCAGGGCAACATGGGTGTAGGTGCTCCTGTCTGTCCCAACTACTGGACCACTATGACAAGGTCCTGGATGCTCTAGAAGACAAACAAAACGCAGATGCAATATACACAGACTTTACAAAAGCCTTTGACAAGTATGACCATGGTGTAATAGCGCACAAAATGCGTGATAAAGGAATAACAGGAAAGGTTGGTAGATGGATCTATAATTTCCTAACAAATAGAACACAAAGAGTAGTAGTCAACAGAGTAAAGTCTGAGGAGGCTACCGTGAAAAGCTGAGTTCCACAAGGCACAGTACTCGCTCCCATCTTGTTCCTCAACCTCATATCTGACATAGATAGGGATGTAAGCCACAGTGCCGTGTCTTCCTTTGCAGATGACACCCGAATTTCCATGACAGTGTCCACCATTGAAGACACTGCAAGACTCCAAGCAGGCATAAACCAAATCTTTAAATAGACCGCAGAAGTTCAATGATCAGAAATTTAAATTAATCCGATATGGAAAACGATGTATAAAACAAATTCCAATCACACAATAGAGCAAACAGCTAATGTAAAACACCTGGGAGTGATCATGTCAGAGGATCTCACCTTCGAAGACCATAACAATGTATCAATCGCATCTGCTATAAAAAGGATAGGATGGATTATGAGAACCTTCAAAACTAGGGATACCAAGCCCATGATGATACGCTTCAGGTCACTTGTTCTATCTAGGCTGGAATATTGCTGCACACTAACAGCACCTTTCAAGGCAGGTGAAATTGCTGACCTAGAAAATGTACAGAAAATCTTCACGGCACGCATAACTGCGATGAAACACGTCAATTACTGGGAACGCTTAAAGTTCTTCAATCTGTATTCTCTAGAAAGAGAGATACATGATTATATACACTTGGAAAATCCTAGAGGGATTAGTACCAAACTTGCACATGCAAATGACTGGTCAACATTTCCCACTAGCACGATAAGAGAAAGCACAATAAGTGTCAGGGGTCCAAGACTTTTCAACTGCCTCCCAGCATACATAAGGGGAATTACCAATAGACACCTGGCTGTCTTCAAGAAGGCGCTGGACAGATTGATCAGGCTCTGACCACCATGAGGCCTTGTCACAGACCGGGTTGCGGGGGCGTTGACCCCGAAACCCTCTCCAGGTATATACATATATATATATATATATATATATATATATATATATATATATATATATATATATATATATATATATATATATATGTAGAGTCGAATAGGTAAAATTGATCAATTAGCAAGAACTTATTTAAAATTAAGTCCTTTCTAAAAAATTCTCCTATACGCCTGCCTTATTCGGTAAGAAAAACGTTGCTATTTAAGCCAAAATAGCAAGTTTTACTTATTCGGCACGACATATATATGTATGAATTTATATATATGTATGTGTGTGTGTGTGTGTACACTCACGTAATTGACCTAATTGTGGTTACAGGGATCGAGTCATAGCTCCAGGCCCCTTATCTTCACTGGTCGCTACTAGGTCACTCTTTCCCTTCTCCATGAGCTTTATCATACCTCTTCTTAAAGTTATGTATGGATCCTTCCTTCCCTACATCTCCAGACTAATACACTTCCTGACAACTCTATGACTAAAGAAATACTTCCTAACATCTCTGTGACTCATCTGAGTCTTTAACTTCCAGTTGTGGCCCCTTGTTGCTGTGTACCATCTCTGGAACATCCTGTCTCTGTCTACCTTGTCGATTCCTCTCAGTATTTTAAATGTCGTTATCATGTATCCCCTGTCCCTCCTGTCCTACAGTTTCGTCAGGTCGAGTTCGTTTAACCTCTCCTCGTAGGACATGTCCCTTAGCTCGGGGACTAATCTCGTTGCAAACCTTTGCACTTTCTCTAATTTCCTGACGTGCTTGGATATGTGTGGGTTCCAAACTGAAGCTGCATACTCCAATATGGGCCTAATGTACACGGTGTACAGAGTCCAGAACGACTCCTCACTGAGGTGTCGGAATGTTATTCTTAGGTTCACTAGTTGCCCATATGCTGCAGTAGTTATTTGGTTGATATGCTCCTCAGGATATGTGTTCGGTATTATACACACTCCAAGATCCTTTTCTTTGAGTGGGGATTGTAGTCTTTGACCCACCTAGACTGTACTCTGTGTGCAGTCTTCTTTGCCCTTCCCCGCTCTGCATGACTTTGCACTTGGTAGGGCTGAACTCCAGGAGTCAGATGCAAGACCAGGCCTGCGCTGATCCCTCTGTAGTCCAACCTTATCCTTCTTCGACTGAATTCTTCTCATTAATTTTACATTATCTGCAAACAGACGATGTCGTGTCATTCACATATACCAGGAACAGTACCGGTCCTAGGACCACCTAGATATCTAGGTGGTCCACCACTCTTCTCCTGATAATCTTCTCCATGACTTTGCATACAATACATGTCGGAGACACCGGTCTGTATTTTAATGCTGGGTGTCTGTCCTTTTTTTTTTAAATTGGGACTACATCTGCTGTCTTCCATACCTCAGGTAGTCGCCCTGTTTCGAAAGATGTGGTGAAGAATGTTGTTAGTGGTACACAGAGCGCCTCTGCTCCTTCTGTCAGGACCTATGGAGAGATGTTATTCAGCCCTATCACCTTTGAGATATGTAGTTCGTGTGTGTACTCACCTAGTTGTACTCACCTAGTTGTGTTTGCAGGGGTCGAGACATAGCTCCTGGCCCCGCCTCTTCACTGGCCGCTACTGGGTCACTCTCCCTGCGCCATGAGCTTTATCATACCTCTTCTTAAAGCTGTGTATGGAACCTGCCTCCACTACATCGCTTCCCAAGCTATTCCACTTCCCGACTACTCTGTGACTGAAGAAATATTTCCTAACATCCCTGTGATTCTTCTGAGTCTTCAACTTCCAACTGTGTCCCCTTGTTGCTGTGTCCCATCTTTGGAACATTCTGTCTCTGTCAACCTTGTCAATTCCTCTCAGTATTTTATATGTCGTTATCATGTCCCCCCTATCTCTCCTGTCCTCCAGTGTCGTCAGGTCGATTTCCCTTAACCTCTCCTCGTAGGACATACCCCTTAGCTCCGGGACTAGTCTTGTTGCAAACCTTTGCACTTTCTCTAGCTTCTTTACGTGCTTGGATAAATGTGGGTTCCAAACTGGTGCTGCATACTCCAGTATGGGCCTAACGTACACAGTGTACAGGGTCCTGAACGATTCTTTATTAAGATGTCGGAATGCTGTTCTTAGGTTTGCTAGGCGCCCGTATGCTGCAGCAGTTATTTGGTTGATGTGCGCCTCAGGAGATGTGCCTGGTGTTATACTCACCCCAAGATCTTTTTCCTTGATTGAGGTTTGTAGTCTCTGGCCCCCCTAGACTGTACTCCGTCTGCGGTCTTCTTTGCCCTTCCCCAATCTTCATGACTTTGCACTTGGTTGGGTTGAACTAAAGGAGCCAATTGCTGGACCAGGCTTGCAGCCTGTCCAGATTCCTTTGTAGTTCTGCCTGGTCCTCTTCCGATTGAATTCTTCTCATCAACTTCACATCATCTGCAAACAGGGACACTTGGGAGTCTATTCCTTCCGTCATGTCGTTCACAAACACCAGAAACAGCACCGGTCCTAGGACTGACCCCTGTGGAACCACACTCGTCACCAGCGCCCACTCTGACACCTCGCCACGGACCATGACTCGCTGCTGTCTTCCTGACAGGTATTCCCTGATCCATTGTAGTGCCTTCCCTGTTATCCCTGCCTGGTCCTCCAGCTTCTGCACTAATCTCTTGTGTGTAGGACTGTGTCAAACGCCTTCTTACAGTCCAAGAATATGCAATCTACCCACCCCTCTCTCTCTTGTCTTACTGCTGTCACCCTGTCATAGAACTCCAGTACGTTTGTGACACAGGATTTCCCATCCCTGAAACCGTGTTGGCCGTCGTTGATAAGCTCATTCCTTTCTAGGTGCTCCACCACTCTTCTCCTGATAATCTTCTCCATGACCTTGCATACTATACATGTCAGTGACACTGGTCTGTAGTTTAATGCTACGTTTCTGTCTCCTTTTTTAAAAATTGGAACTACATTTGCTGTCTTCCATACCTCTGGTAGTTGCCCTGTTTCGATAGACATGTTGAAGATTGTTGTTAGGGGTACACATAGCTCCTCTGCTCCCTCTCTTAGGACCCATGGAGAAATGTTGTCCGGCCCCATCGCCTTTGAGGTATCTAGCTCGCTTAGTAGCCTCTTCACTTCCTCCTCAGTTGTGTGTATCGTGTCCAGCACCTGATGGTGTACCCTACCTCTCCTCCTTTCTGGAGGCCCTTCTATTTCCTCTGTGAACACCTCTTTGAATATCATGTTGAGCTCCTCACACACTTCGTGGTCATTTCTTGTGACCTCCCCTCCTTCCTTCCTCAGCCTGATCACCTTGTCCTTGACTGTTGTTCTCCTCCTGATGTGGCTGTACAACAGCTTTGGGTCAGATTTTGCTTTCGCTGCTATGTCATTTTCGTATTGTCTTTGGGCTTCCCTTCTTACCTGTGCATATTCATTTCTGGCTCTACGACTGCTCTCCTTATTCTCCTGGGTCCTTTGCCTTCTATACTTCTTCCATTCCCTGGCACACTTGGTTTTGGCTTCTCTGCACCTTTGGGTGAACCATGGGCTCATCCTGGCTTTTTCGCTTTTCCTGTTACCCTTGGGTATAAACCTCCCCTCAGCTTCCGTGCAAATTGTTGTCATATATTCCATCATCTCGTTTACCGACTTCCCTGCCAGCTCTCTGTCCCACTGAACTCCGTGCAGGAAGTTCTTCATGCCCACGTAGTCACCTTTCTTGTAGTTTGGCTTCATTTGTGCAGCCCTTCCTGCTTCCCCCTCCACTTGTAACTCTACTATGTAGTCGAAGCTTAGAACCATATGATCACTGGCCCCAAGGTGGCTTTCATGTGTGATGTCCTCAATGTCTGCGCTACTCAGGGTGAATACTAGGTCCAGTCTCGCTGGTTCGTCCTCCCCTCTCTCTCTGGTATTGTCCCTTACATGTTGGTACATGAGATTTTCCAGTACCACCTCCATCATTTTAGCCCTCCATGTTTCTTGGCCCCCATGTGGTTCTAAGTTCTCCCAATCGATTTCCTTATGGTTGAAGTCACCCATGATCAGTAGCTTCGCCCTGCTCGCATGAGCCCTTCTGGCTAATTCGGCCAGTGTGTCAACCATCGCTCTATTACTCTCATCATACTCTTGCCTTGGTCTCCTGCTGTTCTGTGATGGGTTATACATCACTGCAATTATCACCTTTGGACCTCCGGACTGAAGTGTTCCTATTATACAATCTCCTGCTTCTCCTCTGTCCCCTCTCTCCAGCTCATCAAAATCCCATCTGTTTTTGATCAGCAGTGCCACTCCTCCACCCTTTCTGTTCCCTCTGTCTTTCCTCAGGATCTGGTATCCCGTTGGAAAGATGGCATTTGTTATCATCCCTGTGAGCTTTGTTTCAGTGAGGGCTATGATGTCCGGTGATGCCTCTTTGATTCTTTCATGCCACTCCTCCCACTTATTCGTTATTCCATCTGAGTTCGTGTACCATACATTCAGTTTCCTCTCCAACACTGTGTTTCGGGGGGTCAGTGGGGGTGGGGGCCCTGGCGGTGTGCTGGGAGATTCTACTGCATAGTGAGGGGTGGGGGATGTAAGTGTGGATTGTGGTCTGTGTTGGGATAGCGTGTTTGGTTTTGGGGTTCTGGGGATGGGTTTGTGTGTGTGTGTGTGTGTGTGTGTGTTACCATTTTGTCCTAGGCACATGTCGATTAGACACTAGGCCTGTTGTATGTATGTGTATATATGTGTGTGTGTGTGTGTGTGTGTGTGTGTGTGTGTGTGTGTGTGTGTGTAACGAAACACTTAGAAATGTTTCGGCCCCGCCGGGAATTGAACCCGGGCCCTCCGTGCGTGAAGCAAGAGCGCTAGCCACCATGCCATCGGCGTGTGTGTGTGTGTGTGTGTGTGTGTGTGGGTGCATATGCAAAATAACCACTGCAAAAAATGGTAAAATTGCATGGGCGTCCGTGATTTCTCACATTATCAAGGAATGTTAAAAAAAAACAGATTTGTAAGGCTCAGATATGACCTCACATTTGACCTGACACCACCTGACCCAACACACTGAGCCTGGGAGTGTAGTGAAGATTTGGTCAGGTCTCATGTCAAGTAAAATTTTATGAGTGTCGTGTCAGGCATAGCTTAAATTCTTCACACATTCTATTCATTCGAAATTAACCTAACTTATATAACCCTGAACTTAAACTCATGTTGAAATTAGTATTTTTTTATGAAACTTGATTTGATTATATTTCTCTCGACAATCAACCTACTTTCTTTGCTTTTTGAAAATCAATTGGGTAGTTAAAATCTTTCAAATGAATAAACAGAGCATCAGACTCTTGTCCAGTTCAAATGCTATATTTATATTGTAATCTTAGTTCAAGACTTTTTCCAATTTGATTTTTTTACAGGGAATTTATAGACACAGCCTCCAGCATTTTGGGGGAATTCTTATCCAAATGTTGTATCGAGATTTTTAAATATAAGGTTTTCGTGGAGAAACAATAGATTCTTGGCTGAATATATATATTTTTTTTTTCGAATTGTAAAATGTACTTTTGACACTTTTAAAAGATTTATTTAGTTTTGGGGTATTTTAGATCATTTGCTATTTCATAAATTTAAAAAAATTCTTCATCTATGTACTCTGGACGCAAATACGTAGAACGCTCGAAAACGTGGTTGAAAATACGAAAAGATTAACTTTCTCATTCTGTCATGATGTTCCCCAGCAGAGTGTCTAGAGGTTAGTGCCTCCTATCACCTGCTGCCCCTGCTAATATGACAGTTACCTGGGTGTTAGCCGACTGCTGTGGGAAGCATCCTGGGAAAAAAAATCAATGCATCCTAATGGAACTTAGCCAGACATATTGACTTTATTAGGTTATCCTAGGATACTTAGTCCTTAGGTTTATAATCCGTATCAAATCTTAAGAAACATTTCATTTGTCGGCGAGTAAAACATTGCCGAAATATACATTAAACGTTGCAAATGTGTTGTGTTTATGTACCTAAATAATTTCAGTGCAAGGATAAAGTGTTCTTGACTGACCACGAAAAGATGATTTGCTGCCATAATGACCCTCTTGTAGTAAACAACAAGTGTTGACCCTCTTGAAGTAAACAACAAGTGTTTACCCTCTTGTAGTAAATAACATGTGTTGACCCTCTTGTAGTAAACAACAAGTGTTGACCCTCTTGTAGCAAACAACAAGTGTTGACCCTCTTGTAGTAAACAACAAGTGTTGACCCTCTTGTAGTAAACAACAAGTGTTGACCCTCTTGTAGTAAACAACAAGTGTTGACCCTCTTGTAGTAAACAACAAGTGTTGACCCTCTTGTAAACAACAAGTGTTTACCCTCTTCATTCAGAGATTTGCTGCCATAATGACCCTTTTGTAGTAAACAACAAGTGTTGACCCTCTTGAAGTAAACAACAAGTGTTGACCCTCTTGTAGTAAATAACATGTGTTGACCCTCTTGTAGTAAACAACAAGTGTTGACCCTCTTGTAGTAAACAACAAGTGTTGACCCTCTTGAAGTAAACAACAAGTGTTGACCCTCTTGTAGTAAATAACATGTGTTGACCCTCTTGTAGTAAACAACAAGTGTTGACCCTCTTGTAGTAAACAACAAGTGTTGACCCTCTTGTAGCAAACAACAAGTGTTGACCCTCTTGTAGTAAACAACAAGTGTTGACCCTCTTGTAGTAAACAACAAGTGTTGACCCTCTTGTAGTAAACAACAAGTGTTGACCCTCTTGTAAACAACAAGTGTTGACCCTCTTGATTCAGAGATTTGCTGCCATAATGACCCTCTTGTAGTAAACAACAAATGTTGACCCTCTTGAAGTAAACAACAAATGTTGACCCTCTTGTGGTAAACAACAAGTGTTGACCCTCTTGTAGTAAACAACAAGTGTTGACCCTTTTGTAGTAAACAACAAGTGTTGACCCTCTTGTAGTAAACAACAAGTGTTGACCCTCTTGTAGTAAACAACAAGTGTTGACCCTCTTGTAGTAAACAACAAGTGTTGACCCTCTTGTAAACAACAAGTGTTGACCCTCTTGATTCAGAGATTTGCTGCCATAATGACCCTCTTGTAGTAAACAACAAGTGTTGACCCTCTTGTAGTAAACAACAAGTGTTGACCCTCTTGTAGTAAACAACAAGTGTTGACCTCTTGTAGTAAACAACAAGTGTTGACCCTCTTGTAGTAAACAACAAGTGTTGACCTCTTGTAGTAAACAACAAGTGTTGACCTCTTGTAGTAAACAACAAGTGTTGACCATCTTGTAGTAAACAACAAGTGTTGACCATCTTGTAGTAAACAACAAGTGTTGACCATCTTGTAGTAAACAACAAGTGTTGACCATCTTGTAGTAAACAACAAGTGTTTTGTTTAGTTTCAGGAATCGCTGATCTATACACTAAAGATGAAAACATGTGCTGGGGTTGACACCTGGTCCAGACGAGGCAGCAGCAACACTGCAGATATTAACAACCTCTTACCACCCTGGCCCCTACAAGTGACACTTATAGTTAGACACATCTTCTGGACGGCTGAGGTTCATCAAGCAATCTGTGGTGGGTTGGAGGCCCTACACGAGTGTATGAAGAGGCTTGAGGTAAGCATAATTTTAATACCACTTTTTTAATATAAGTTTTCCATCATTATTTATCACTTTTGTTTCATACAAATTCGTGTTACGTTTTATCTGTTATTGTTACTGGGGATTATGATCCCCAGAAGAAAATAATTCTTGTGTATAATGAATGTGTTCGTGGAAAAACATAGCTGTCATCTTGCATAACCATGATAGAAAGAAATGATTATCAATTCTCCCGGAGTGCAAAACATTTAACATGTTTAAATTTCATAATTATTTGATATGGAAGTACTTTCTTGGATGGTTAGTGTCTACCAACCTGCTACCAATCTCCCTACTCCATGTCCACCATCAATGGTTAGTGTCAACCAACCTGCTACCAACCTCCTACTCCATGTCCATCATCAATTTGCTTTGTGGTATAAATTCGCTCTATGGATCTTCCAATACCAACCCCACTTCCTCATAAAGTTCCTATACTAACTTTATATTTTATTAAATGAGTTTTATTAGTGAATAATTTCACCCAGAGTATTATAAATTTTATTCTTCTTCAGTCAAAGATGAGTTGTGCTAACAGGCAGTCGGGACTGGGGTCAGTCTTGACTTAAGACAGAGAGTTGTGAGATGTGTTGACAGGTAGATAGCGTGCACTTCAGAGACACCCGCGTGCACTTCAGAGACACCCGCGTGCACTTCAGAGACACCCAAGCTGCTCACTACTGCACGAGGGAAACCATAAAGAGAAATAGGATCCTGATTAATTTTTTTTTAAATTTTCTCATTTATTTTTTAACGAATTGCATTTATTTTTGGTAGAAAGTTATATGTAGCCTATGTTGTACGATCATAATTATTTCATAAAATTAGTAAAGAAATGCGTTTTTTTCCGTTTTTTGCTGTGTACAGGAATTGTGATTAAATTCTGAAATTCTGTTTTAATCGGTTAATTTTTGTCCAGATTTGTTATTTTTTTATTTGACATTTTGTGTAAGTGTAGTTAACTGTTATTTTTGGTAAATCTTAGTCGAGAAATGTTGAATTTACAGAGTATCATGTCTAATCTTCATGTTGTACAAGCAAATTAATTAGATACGTGTGTAATTCCTGGGTATTTTCAATTTGAAGACGTTTCGTTAAGGAATAACATTTTCAATGTATGTCTTAGATTATACTATGTACGGAAGACAGTGATAGACGAGGTAATTAGTACCTCAGCCTTGAATCAGGTGTTGAGTACCTGAGCCTTGAAGAATCTGAAGCAGAAGCAGGAAGAGTGAGAAGCAGCAATTGAAGGTATCGTCACAGGTGGGCAGGACCCACTAGTGGAAGTAGGTCATGCACGAGAGTGGACCAGAAGTTAGCATCAGGTTTGTAGACTATATACTCTGTACCAAGATTCCATGATGTTACTGTGTCAGACAAGTATCATCACAGTAATAGTAATGATTTTACTAGCTATTTTGGGATCACTTTTAATTCGCTTTATTTTTCCCGTGTGTCAGAAACTCGTTAATCGTATAATGCAAGGCAGACCTATACTTTATACTGTGTACTGAAATATGGATTGAAAAAAATAAACTTTGAACAGCAATGAATGCTGAGTTCCCAAGAAACTTTTCTTAGGTACCATGTTTGCAAGCACTGTCGTAGCTCACCACCCCCATATCAGCACTAATTTACCAAGCAGTGACATTCAATTCCAGCCTTATGGCAGTTTTCGAAATTTTGTGTGATTAATATTAATAATGTAAATTTTAAGGTAAATTTTACATATTAAGAGTTTCGAAGCTTAAAATTATGAAAAAATGGCATTTGGTATGAAAATCATACCAAAATACTGACACTGAGTCCGACAATCTTCATCTTCCCTGTCCTGTGTTGTACCAATGTAATGGAGGAAGTACTGAGTAGAGACCCGGCCAGAATTTTTTTTTTTTTATTGGAGAGGTTCTTAAAGGCAGTGCCACACCTCCATTAAGTAATGGTAAATCCAGATCATTGACAATTGTCTTAGAAAGAACAAGGGCTAGATCTATTATTCGCAACCGGTTGGGTGAGGTACTGTTCCTTTAAAAACTGGAGTCGCAGCACTGACTCGAACTGACTTTTCTAATGGAAAGCATTTCTATTAGAAAGTTTAGTACAGTCAGTAGAGGGTGGACTCAAGATCTGAAGATTGACGCACCAGTGAATAGAAACTCTGCATATAAGTGAATATAAGAATATGTTGAAGGTCACATAATGATAGGATTGTATGGGTAACCTGGTTTGATAACATACTATTTTTGTCACTTTAAACAATATCAAAAACTATATTTGTGTTTTCAGTCTTTGAACAACAAGTTCCATCATCTCTACAAGTTGCACTGAATTTACCATTCCCCATTAATGAATAGTTACTACTACTACTGCTAATAATAATAATAATAATAATAATACTGTTTCTACTACTATTACTGCTGCTGCTACTACTAATTTTACTGCTGCTACTACTACTACAACTACTCCTACTACTACTACTAATAATACTGCTTCTACTACTACTACTACAACTACTCCTACTACTACTAATAATGCTCTGCTCTATTACTACAACTACTCCTACTACTACATAATAATACTGCTTCTACTACTACTACTGCTCTACTTACTACAACTATGTTTGCTTGCTGTTGCTACTACTACAACTTCTACTACTTCTTTGCTACTTATACTACTACTGCTACTACTACTACTACTACTACTATTACTACTACTACTACTACTACTACTACTACTACTACTGCTGCTGCTGTTGCTGCTACTACTACTTCTACTACTACTACTAATGCTAATAATAATAATAATAATAATAATAATAATAATAATAATAATAATAATAATAATAATAATGATAATAATAATAATAATAATAATAATAATAATAATAATAATAATAATAATAAGAAGAAGAAGAAGAAGAAGAAGAAGAAGAAGAAGAAGAAGAAGAAGAAAAAAATATTAATAATTTCTCACAGAGGCAGAGTGACCGTGAAAAGAAGAAACACTTTCACCATCACTCCCATTCACCGTCTTTCCAGAGGCGTGTGGATATTACAGTTCAAATGTTGGAACATATCTCCAGTACAGTGCAGGCACTGTACTTCCCACCTCCAGAACTCAAGTCCGGCTAACCGATTTCCCTGAATCCCTTTATAAATGTTACCTTGCTCACACCAGCAACACGTCAGGTCATAAAAAAGCATTTACCTGCACTCACTCCTATGTAACGCGCTCAGGCACACAAAACCTTCTTTGCCCCCTTCCCTCAACCTTTCCTTCCTCAATCTCGTTCCTTCCACTACAAATTTTTACGCCCTCTAAGTCATTTAAATTGTTCCTCCCTCTCTAAACGTCCGAACCACCTTAACAACCCTTCCTCAGCCGTTTAGATGATACTTTTAGTAACCCCGCACCTTCTTCTAATCTCCAAGTAACGGATTCTCTGCATAATATTCATACTGTACATTGCCCTCACACTCGACATTTTCACTGCCTCCTAACCTTCTTGTTTCAACATTCACCACCCATGTTCACTCCCATATAAGAGCGTTGGTACCACTATACTCCATACATTTCCCTCTTTGCTTCTGTGGATTACCGTTCTGTGTCTCCACAGACACCTCAGTGAACCACTCACCTTTTTCCCTCATCATTTCTATGGTTCACCTCGTCTTTTAGAGACCATCTGCTGACACGTCCACAATATATGACACGTCCAAATATATGAATACATTCACGTCCTTCACTCTCTCCCTCTAATCTGATATCTAGTCTTTCATTACCTAAATTTTCTGTTGCTCTTTACTGTGCTCACTTTTAATTTCCTTCATTTAACACCCTACCAAACTCATCCACTAACCTCTGCAACTTCTCTTCAGAATCTCCCAAAAACACAGTGTCATTAGCTAAAAGCATCTGTGATAACTCCCACTCTGTGTCAGATTCTTTTATAGTCGCATCTGGAATCCTCTTTAAGGCTTACATTTACTGTAAAATAATCTCTTTCTCATACGTACTTTAACTTTAGCCTCACTATCCTCGTAAAAACTCTTCACTGCTTTCAGTTACCTACCACTTTGTTTTTCTATCTACTCTTTCATTCGCCTTTTCCAAATCTATAAATGCAACGAAAACCTTTTACGCTTATCTAAATACTTTTCACTTATGTGCTTCACTGTAAGACTTGGTCTACACACCCCCTACCCTTCCTAAAGCCTCCTTGCTCATCTGCGATCCTGCTCTCCGTCTTACTTTAATTCTTTCAATGATAACTCTGCCATACCCTTACCAGATATGCTCATAGGCATATTCCTCTATATATTTTTACACTCTCTTTGTCCCTTTGTCTTTTACAAGGAACTATACATGCTTTCCGCAAATCCTAGGTATTTTACCCTCTTTAAAACATTTAATAAATAAAAGCACCAACCATTTCAAAACTATATAACCACCTGCTTTTGACATTTCTGTCTTGATCCCATCAATCCCAGCTGATTTACCCCCTTTCATGCTACCCACTGCCTCACGCATCTCACCACACTCACATCTGGCTCTTCCCCACTCCTACAAGGTGTTAAATCTCCCTGGTCAATGCACGAAATCACAGCTTTTCCTATCTTCGTCAACATTTAACAGTTTATCAAAAATATTCCATCCATCTTCCTCATACCTCCAACTCTCCACGTAATACCAACACCACCCCCACCATCCCCCAAAAAACACCTCTCCACCCCAGCAGCACAACAGCGAGAACAACAATACAAAACAACAACAATGACAACATGAACAACATCAACAACAGCAACAGCATCAACATCATCAACAAGAACATCAACAACATCAATATCAACATCAACAACATCATAAATATCAACAACAACAACATCAACAACAGCAACACCAGTGTGAGGAAAAGTAGTATAAATAGGGTTATGGTTGTTCAGTACTTGCTGCCCAACCTGCAACTACGATTGCCATTAGCCCCAGGCAGGACCTGGGGGCAGCCTGGCAGCCAGACGCCCGTTACCGGCACCGGGAGCATCCGGAGCCGGCACTGTATGACAGGGCTCACGTGGGGGAACCCCACCAAACATGAGGAAACTACCCGGGGCTGCAAGTTAGTGTCCACCGCCTGCGCCTCGGCTACCCTTGAAAAAACGCCTCATCGAACGCAGGAGGGGAGCTTTGCCGCCACTGTGACCAGATGGCCCAAACCCTCTGGTTCACCCATCCCTGGACTGCCCCAGACGGACATCCGCCCGGCACTTCCCGATGGCGCCGGGATCTGCCCCGCGACGACAAGGCAGCCCAGCTGGTTTACCTGGCAACCCGTGACTTGGAGACACTGCTCCCAGTCCTAGCCACTCACCCGCCCCTCGATAGATGACGATGAAGAACTCACCGAAGACGACCCTGAAGAACCAGATGTCCAAGCCTAATCATCACAGCTATCCTCTCTCACTTCCTTCTGTCTTATCCCCTATCCTTCTTTTTCCCCCCGTTTAAAAAAAAAAAAAAAGCCCAATAGGAGCCTATGTATGATGTGGTGGAACCACAGCCTGATGACTTTCCTCCACCTGTGAAGAACCGTCTGCCGGGACTACAAGATCCAAGCCCAAAGAGATACTGATGAAGACCCAAGAGGACGACTGGATGAAGATGGATGCCAGAAAACACTCCCCACCGTGGGGAGCCCAGCAAGAGGAAGAAGAAGTCGCCCCCCGGGGCCCCAAGAAAAAGACAGAACAAAGAAGAAGATGATCGAAAATTCTACCCACCATTTGGAGAACCCGGGCGGACGTACCGGCGAACCTAAAAAGAAGAAGGGTTGTTCAGTCAGCCGGGGACATTTGAGTTACAGCCCGCACTACCATCTAGCGGGTGGGGCTAACTCTTGTTCCCGGTTGTCTGGGGGTTTTTTTATTTCTCCTGGTAGTATGACTTTTTTCCTGGTGTCGGTTGGGGAGTGGAAAGTCACTTCACCTTCACCTTCTCCGAATCAGGTAAGGGGGGATCTACCAGGAGTATTTATTTTGTTCGTTACTGTTTTTTTTTGGTTACCAGTAGTGACTTGGCCTTTTTAAAAACACCTTTTCCATCTTAAATGTTTAAGACTCATGGTAACCAGAATATTTTCTTTATTATCAGCTCTGCCGCTGGACTGGTCCTCCAGGACAACGCATGACTTGAGCAAGATTTCCCTGGACTTAACAAAATTCCACAAGAACTCCTCTGTTTGTTTCAATTGTGTGCGTTAGAGGGTGTTGCTGAAGACCTACCTCCGTTTGGATACCTACAGTGTGGTATTTCAACCTAGTGGTCCCAGGAGATTCACCATCTACTCCGGAGACATACCACCTAATCGGAGACAACCATCCCCTTTTCTCCCCCTCCCGGTTATTACCTCCTGCCTCACCAACAGACCAAAAACCACAACTGATAATTTTTTTATTTCTATTTAATTTTATTAAAATCCAAAAAAAAAAAATCTTATTCTATATCCTCTGTTTATTATTATTTATTAATTTTTCCATCAATATTTTGTTCAGGGGGCGTTCCCCTGAAAAATGGCACCTTGCCAGAATAGGACTCTGGATGCAACAGCTTTTGATGGTTCCCTTTTAAGTATTACATTTAAGGTTGAAAAGGGTGAGTTCGTTAAGGTGTCAAGTTTATTGGTAGTCTAGAGAAAATTTCCTGTGTTTTGGTTCTTAGGTTAGGTTTAGAGGTTTACCCAAATTTTGTGGACCTGGGAACTTCCATAATAACCCTCCTGTTTGAACTGTTTTTTTTTTCAGTGAAGGCTGCTGAGCCCACTAGAGTATTTCAAGTTGAAAATAGTATTTCATTTTCTTCTTTGGGAAGGTTAGAAAGGGGACGAGGTCCCTCTTTTGAAACAGACGTTTCAGTTATTATTTGTTTGGTTTGTGAAACCTTTTTCATGATGGAGTCTTTAGATTTCTGGTTAAGGGCTGGAAAAGACATGGGATTTACAGGCCGAATCTTGATAGTTATATTACATCTAAAATGGCTATAGAAGAAAAAAAGAGGAAGAAAAAAGGAACATGAAAAACTAGCTCGGGAAGAAAAAAGGAACAGGAAAGACTAGCTCGAGAAGAGAAGAAGGAACTGGAAAGAATAGCTCGTGTAAATGAAAGGATTACTGTGAGGACAAAAGAGAACAGGAAAGGATAGCTAGAGAAGACAGAGTTCAGGCAAAAGGGAAATGGCCTTCAAGATGAAGGAGATTGAAGAAAAGGCAAAGCGAGGGAGTTAGAACATTTAAGGTTGGAATTGGAAGCCAAGAAGGTAGAGCTATCTAAAATAAAATAGATGAAGGGGTACTAGAATACCTAACCATGAATCTAATATTAGGATGCCTCAAATACCCCTTTCACAGAGCAGGATGACATCACAGCATATATCACTAGATTCGAGAACACTGCCACACTCTGTGAAATGGCACTCAATTCGGACTACAAGGCTTGGATTACTTCTATCAGGTACAGCTTTAAATGTATATTCCACCTTACCAGCTGACGTAATTACTGATTATCCCCCTACTTAAGAAAGCTATCTTACACGCTTTCAAGAAAACCACCCATCATTACGGGGCTGAGTTTCGTCACACTAAAATATCCCCCAATCAGAATTTTTATTGCGGGATCTGACAACACTTTTCAGATTGTTTGATTGTTGGATTGACAGTGCCGAAGTCGATCATGACTTTGATTCATTACGGCCCCGATTGTAGAGACCAATTCCTTTCCTCGGTTAACTCTGACACGTATCTTTATTAAAGAACGAGACGTTCACCTGCTTCTGAAATGGCAAAAGCCGCTGATATTTATGCTTGCGCTCATAATAAACCCAAGGAGCGAGATAGATATAAATCTGTGTCATCTAAGAAATTTTTGAGAAACCCCAAACCCTCTGACTCTAAAAATTCGCCGGCATTCACACTAAGATTTTTTTTAATTTAATGAATTGGGACTTTTAGGGAGGGGGTTTTAAAAAGGAAAGGGGAAAGTATTGGAATGTCCCCTTCCCCCAAACCCAATGTTAATGCACCTTTAAGTGATGGTACCTTTTGGATTAATGTTCCCCCCCATTCTTAGAGATACTGGGTTTTCTTGTATTTTTAGTCTCAAGTAAACTCTTTCCTAACTTAGATTCAACTCGCTAAAAAAATACTAAATTAACTGACTACTTAGGAAGAAGTGATGTTTTTCCCCACTCTCAGATGTTTCATTAACTGCAAATGGTTTACTGGTTGGGTAGAGGCAGTGGTGCCCCCCAAATTTTTTTATGTTCTGTTTTTTTTGGGAAATGAAAAAAGGGACCTTCCCATCTGAATTAGATTTTTAAAGGGTTTTTTTAAATGATTCCGGAAAAAATGGAACTTAAAAATTTTTGTTTCTTCACTAGCATCCCCAGAAGTGATTCAAAGGGATTACTCAATGCTGAATTCTGATAATCGGGAAGTTCGGGGAAAAAACCTTGAGAGACAGTCATCAAAACCAATCTGCACAGAAACTGATGAAATACCACGGGGGACTGAATCTTCCCCTCAACTGGACACTGTTAACGTCCTTACCAGAGCTCAATGTGAGGTAAAAACAATCCACCCTTTTGTTCTTTCCAAAGGAAAACCTATTGAGCTGTCACAAATAGATTTGGAAGGTCCCCCGAAGACTTGTCCTTCCTTAGAGGAAACCCGGAAGGGGGGGTTTAAAGGGTAATTAAAAGAAAAGACCTTACGTATAAATTTGAGTTCAAAAAAAATCTTCTATACAGGACTATTGTGACTACTGACAATCCCAATGATGTGGGAAGAAGTCTATTAGTCATTTTAGGGACTGTCGTAGACTATTTTGAAAAGTACTCATGAACTAGCAATATCTGGCCATTTTACACGTCGGAAGACCTTAGATAAGATAAAAATTATATTTCTGGCCGGGGGTCCTCTGACGTTTAAAAATTTTTGGCATGCCCAATTTTCTACCTTTCATAAAAAAAAGGAGAACAAAGGTCCCAGGATTTTCAAGAAAAACCAGTAAAATTTTTATAGTTCAGTTACAAAACTCCCCAGTTGAGAAGAAATGTTTTTCCACAGTACAACCCCAAAATTTTAAAAAATTTTATACACCGGCTCTTGTACACACTTTTCAGATTAGCGGACCCGGGGGTTTACCTATCTTTTCCCCCTGGTTATTTAACTTATTGCCCCCCCACCATAATTTTTGGGAAAGGGGGGTTTTTGTGAGGGAAAAGTAGTATAAATAGGGTTTTGGTTGTTCAGTCAGTCGGGATATCATTAACGAGTTACAGCCAGCACTACCATCTAGCGGGCTGGGGCAAATCTTTTTCCCCGGGTGTCTTTTGGGGGGTTTTTCTTTCTACTCCTGGTAGTATGACTCTTACCTGGTGTCGGTTGGGGGGTAAAATCACTTCACCTTCCTCTTCTCCGGATCAGGTAAGGTGAACTACCAGGCGTATTTATTTTGTTTGATTATTGTTTTTTTTTTGGGTTTCCAGTAGTGACTTGGCCATTTTTTAAAAAAACCTTTTTTTCCTCTTAAATGTTTTAAGACTCATGGTAACCAGAATATTTTTTTTTTTATCAGCTCTGCCGCTGGACTGGGGTTTCCAGGACAGACGGGTGATTTCAGCAAGGGCCCGGGGTTAACGGGAAAATTCCCCAACCCCCTAGTTTCTAACTTGTGTGCGTTAAAAGGGGTTGCAGAAGATCTCATCTCCCCCGGGGACCTACAGTGTGTATTCCCAAAATTTGTGGTCCCAGGAGATTCATCATCTACTCCCCGGGACATACCACCTAATCGGAGACAACCATCATCTTTTTTTCCCCCCCTCCGGGGTTTTACCTCCTGCCTCACCAACAGACCAGAACCACAACTGATAACTTTTTTTTATTTTTTTAATTTTTTTTTAAAAACCAAAAAAAAAAACTTATTCTATATCCCTGTTTATTATTATTTATTAATTTTTTTTCCTCAATATTTTGTTCGGGGGAAAGGGTTCCCCGAAAACCCAACAGCATCAACAGCAACATCATCAACAACGTCAACAACAGTAACAACAACAACAGTATCAACAACAACAACAGTATCAACAACAACAACAGTATCAACAACAACAACAGTATCAACAACAAAAAGTATAAAAAAACAACAACGGGATAAAAAAAAAACAACAAATAACAACAACAACAGTATCAACAAAAAATTTCCCCCAACAACAAAAAAAGTATCAACAACAAAAAGTATCAACAACAAAAAGTATCAAAAAAGGGATCAACAACAACAACAGTATAAAAAACAACAGTATCAACAACAACAACAGCATTAACAACATCAACATCAGCAACAACAACAACAGCATCAACAATAATTACGCATTTTACATTTAAAAAAGGGTTTAAAAATGCAGTTAAGTCAAGATTCCTTTTAACTCATTCTGCCCCAAGGAAAAAACTAATTTTTTTCTATATCTATTTTCATTGGGGAAAAGATGTTGAATTAGAGCCCCATGGAAAAGCCTAAAAACAAAACAAATTTACACTTGGCTTTTAAATTTTGGATTACTCCGAAGTAAAGGGGGAAGGTTTTTTTTTTTTGAGATGAATTGTTTTCATTTAAATAGTGTATCTGAACCTGCAACTGTATTCTACCGTAGGATCTATGAATCACAATTATCACTAATTAAAGAGAGTCTTGATGGTGGTGAAAGCGTTTAACCCCGGTAATTAAACCTACTCTCCTCTTCAACATCTATCGTGCTAGAGATTCTCAAACGTTGCGTTTCAACACTCAAGTCCATCTATTTGGTTTATCTGAACCTCTATATAAACGTTTTTTTGCTCACATTCCAGCAACACCTCAAGTCAAAAAAACTACATTTCTTTCATTCTGAACCACTGAGCTTATAGGCAAAAGCTCATTTACCTAAAGCTGTTCTTGGGACAACTTCAACTACCTTCTAAGATTTATGCACTCTAAAAATGTTCATCCCACCTCAACAACCTTAACAGCCATAAAAATTTAAACCCCCTGGTTAAAAAGTTCTTTTTTTTAACAGAGTGAAGTTCAGGCTCCTTTCCGTACTTCGAAAAAGGGTGTTGACAGTAATAACCAAAATTGTCAGTACCCCCCCAGTCACCTGGCTCTCCCAACACCCCAGGCCCCCCCTCCACTCCACTGTCTTCCAGAGTAAGCAACGACTCCATTCTACCTCCCAATCCCTCTCGTCATGCACTCTCTACACTCACCCTGGAAAAAGGGGTCTATGCCAGAGACATAAGCGAGACCTCATTAACCGTGCTGTTAGTGATGAACACTCATTTACCTGGTTTTCCCCCAACTCAGGTAAGCTAATTCCCCCAGAAGACAGTAGCTGTGTACATATATAATATTTGATAAATTGAACCAATTGTTTTGTCAAGTATAATTCGGGGAAGTATAATATTTGCCTTTCCAAAATTTAAAATTTTTTTGCTCCATTTTCACCCCTCCATTGATCTTATGGTGAATATTGTTTCACATTCTTTAGTTATATTATTTTCATTGTACATACTATAATTTTGAGAAAAAAAAAATCCTGTTTCTAACATAGGTGTCAAGTTAATGCATGTTTATGCTCACCTTGTCCCAATACTCTGGGGAGACTGACCGCTCTCTTTCTGACAGACTTTAAAAACAAGAAAAGTGTTAGGCTTCCCGACACCAGTAATGCCATTTTCTGTCATGTTTGAGACCGGGCATCCACTGACTGGTCCCCGGCTAAAACTTCTAGCCTTCACAGCCGTCGTCTTGCTGACCCAGCCCTTATACACAGCTTTCCCAATATGAAACTTACTCTTGGCTTTATCTCTGTTGTTCCTTCCTTTCCCTTTTTACATTGTCAAAACCCCCAAACTTCAGAACATTCCTGACTTGACCTGATCCTTTTTCCCCTTCCTACCTTTTTTTTTCCTATTTTCCATTTTCTTTTTTTTTTTGTTTTCTTTCTTCTGCCCAGTGTGTTCTGTCCTTCATTCCCCCTGCCCCCGGATTTTTTGGTAAAACCCCCCGGGGTCCTTAGCCTTGTCCTCAGACTTATTCCTTTTTTACTACTACTACGTCTACCACTCCTTTACTACTATTACTGCTTTTCCTTCTACCGTTTCAACTACTATTGTTTCCTTCTCCCCTTTTTTTTATCTCTTCTGGAAAAAAATGCTTCCTCCTACTATCTATTACCATTACTACTACTATGTCTTCCACTACCAGCAATACCGCTAACACTATTTTTTTTTTTCCTTCCCCCTCTTTATCCCGTCTGTTTCCTCCTCGCCTATATTTTTGGCTAACTCATTCTCTTCTCACCTCGGTGCTCTTCCCCATCTAAAGAGAGTCAAAAAGAGGCACACAGAGGCTCATGGCTTCTTCCAAAGGGGAAAGGGCAGGGGTAAAACAGAACAGATTTTATGCGTTTTTTTCCCCGTTACCCGACAATCCAACACAGGGCCCCCAGACAATGATGGAAGGTCTGATAGTTCCCCCGCCCGTTGTTGTTCATAAAATTTTTTCCCTTGGGGAAACAAAGACAACAGCAAGACTACCCCGGGCCCAGAACAAAAATTATACTTGCATCTCCTTGGTTCTTAGACAGGGTTCCTGACGAATCAAAATTAATCATTTACTCAATTCTCTTCTGTCAGAGCGTCGTCATTAGTTTCTCCCACTCTTCAATATGTGGGTTATTTGTTTTTGCTTTAGTCACGGTATTGTGCCCCTTTTTTCTTTAAGGTGATTTTAATAAAAAATACTACTGATAAATAAGGACACTCATTAAGCAGTTTTTAAATAACATTTAAAAGTTTTTTTTTGTATTATGTGTCTGACAATAACATTTCCCGGTTAATGTTAGTGCAGGGATGGGAGTCTTTCTTAGTAATTCATTCTCACAGCTGATCACCTGGGAAAACATAGATCATTTTTTTTTTAACCCCATTTTGGGTCACAGTTGGGGGCCCCGGGGTCTACGCCTTCCTCCTTTAATTATATGAAATCATAAATGAAAAAAAAAAAGTCCTCTTTATTTAAATAGGAAAATTTTGAAACTAGTTTTCATTTTTTTTCATTATTCTTGTTAATTATTCAAAAGAGTCTGTTAAAGAGCAAATATACAATATATTACTTATTTTTGCTCTGGGGTTTCACCCCCTATAACATACTGAGGTGTTCCCCGGACGCCCAACCCAGAAAAACCCCCCGGGGGGTTTTAACCCCACTTTTGGGTAAGTGCTTAATTGCCCCTTTAAAACCAACCTGAGTCAACACCAACCGAGGGGAACACCTGCCCTGAGTCAACACCTGCCCTGCGTCAACACCAAACTTGAGTCGACACCTACCCTGAGTCAACACCTGCCCCCCAGTCAACACCTACCCTGAGTCAACACCAACCTTGAGTCAACACCTACCCTGAGTCAACACCTACCCTGAGTCAACACCTGCCCTGAGTCAACACCAACCTTGAGTAGACACCTCCCTGAGTCAACACCTGCCCCCAGTCAACACTGCCCCCAGTCAACACCTACCCTGAGTCAACACCTGCCCTGAGTCAACACCTACCCTGAGTCAACCCAACCTTGGTCAACACCTACCCTGAGTCAAAACCTGCCCTGAGTCAACACCTACCCTGAGTCAACACCAACCTTGAGTCAACACCTACCCTGAGTCAACACCACCCTGAGTCAACACCTGCCCTGAGTCAACACCTACCCTTAGCAAAACCCCCCTTGAAAAAACCTACCCTGAGTCAACACCTGCCCTGAGTCAAAACCCCCTGGGGTCAACACCCCCTGAGTCAACACCTACCCTGAATCAACACCTACTCTGAATCAACACCTACACTGAGTCAACATCTACCTTGAGTCAACACCTACCCTGAGTTAAAACCTAACCTGAGTCAACACCCACTCTGAGTCAACACCTGCCCTGAGTCAACACCCACCTTGAGTCAACACCTACCCTGAGTCCACCTGCCCTGGCAACACCACCCTGGAAACACATACCTTGACTCAACAACACCCCAGTCAACACCTACCTTGAATCAACACCACCCTGAGTCAACACCTGCCCTGAGTCAACACCCAACCTGGTCAACACCTACTCTGAGTCAACACATACCTTGAGTCCCCACCACCCCGAGTCAACACCCGCCCTGAGTCAACACCTGGCCTGAGTCAACACCTGCCCTGAGTCCCCACCTACCTTGAGGGCAACACCTACCCCGAGTCAACACCTACCCTGAGTAAACACCCCCGGCCCCCCGCCCTGAGTCAACACCTACCCTGAGTAAACACATACCTTGGCTCAACACCTACCCTGAGTCAACACCTGCCCTTGGTCATCCCCTTCCCCAGTCAACACCTGCCCTGAGTCAACACCTGCCCTGAGTCAACACCTACCCACAACACCTACCCTGAATCAACACCTACTCTGAGTCAACACCTG
>WNWK01010938.1:0-55000 GCA_009830355.1 Cherax destructor
AATAATAATAATAATACTTTATTGAGACATGGTAAAAAGGATACAGGGTTTTAGACAAGATATGGGTTATTAATGAGATGTCATCCCAAAAACCCCCTAATATGCTGTGCATTGCGGGCATTTTTAAAGGCCTATTTAATTTAGACTACATGGAAAAAATTTAAAATGGTTGATAATTTATAAAATAAGTATAATTGGTACCCTAAGTTAAAAAGTTTGAATATAATTTGGGAACATATAAATTAAAGTAGCAATGCAACTAATTGAGTGAATAAAAATTTAAAACAATTAATTGCATTGCAGTTACTTTTACGTGGTCATTATAATGTAAATGTTATGGAAAAGTTAGCTTAGTATGTTTATTCATAACGGGTTTTTTACTTTTTAAGTGTGTTTGGTTTTACATTAAGTGATTATTCTACTTTGGGGGGAATGTTTGATTTTGGGAGCATTTGGGTTTGGGTGAGAAGGGGGTTTTTTAGCATCTTTTAAATTTGGGGGTACAGGCGGGGTTTTCTTTGGCAATGACAGGTAATGAATTCAAATTTTCGTCCCTTTTTATATGCTTAAAGGTTTTTACATAGTTTAGAGGGAACAGGGAACATCGAGTGATCTGTGTCTAGTGTTATGGTCATGTGCCCTGTTAAAATTGGTGGGAGAAGTTTGAGTGGGGGGTTAAATTTTAAAGGTTTCTATGTATGTAATGAGCACAGTAAAAAGTATGGATGTCTTGTATGGTGAGTAAGTTTAGGTTTTTGAATATTGGTGGAGTATGTTGTCTGGAGTGTGAATTTGTTATCATTCTAACTGCACTACCTTTTTGTCTAGATGTGCAGTGAATACAAGGTGTGAGTTATTGATGTGACCCCATGCGCAGATTCCATAGGTGAGGTAGGGGTAGACAAGTGAGTGATATAGGGTAAGGAGGGCTGGTTGTGGAACATAGTACCGTATCTTGGATAGTCTCCCACGGTCTTGAGACTTTCTTGGAAATTTGTTGTATGTGTGTCTGAAATTTGGGGCCACTGTGGGATGGGTTCCTAAATTTTCCCTCTGTGAGTTTTTGTGATAGGGGACCCGTTTATCATTATGTTAAGTGGTGCGTTTGTGGCTCTGTTCCCAAACTGGATAAATAGGTTTTATCAATATTGAGAGTAAGTTTGTTGGTCATCATCAGGTAGATATTTTCTGCAATTCCAGTATTTGCAGTGTTGGCTAGTATGTCTGGGCTTCAGGTGTGAGATAACGTATGTAGTGTCATCTGCAAAAAGTATGGGATTGAGTAGTTGAGATGCATTTGGTAGGTCGACCATGTAAATGAGAAAGAGTAGTGGGCCAAGAACACTTCCCTGTGGGACACCTACAGTGTTGGCAAAGTTGCCTTGATGGGCTAACTCCATTTGTGTACACATATTGGTTTCTGTTGCTAGGTATGATTTTAGGTAGTTGAGGGAGTGTCCTCTTATACCATAGTGATAATTTTAGGTGTAACAGATCATGGTCAACTGTATCAAAAGCTTTAAATGCGTAATGAAGATTCCCACTGGGATTTCTTTTCTCAGAGCGGTATGAAATTATTTCTAACATGTGTATAATGGCATCATTTGTATTTTTATTGGACCTGAATCCAAATTGACAGTGGTTGAGATCGTTGTTAGATACGGTAGGAATATATTTGTCTATGAAATAATCAATGGAGAAATGTACTTCTAATTTTCACTAAATTGCTGAATGTTTGACTGTGGTAATCTATAGATGTTTATAACCGACGGGGGTTTTTGTAGGTATTTGAGTTTAAACTTAACTGTATATATTCTCCATGTTCATCTCTTGTGCATGTATTGTTATTCCCATTCAGCTGGTCTGACATAACATAGCTGTACCACCTCTTTGTTGGTCATGGCCTGCAATTGTGTATGTGTGTAGCCAGGAATGGCATAGATATCTGTGGTATGAGGAACTTTAACCAGGTTTCAGTGAGAGCAATGATGGACATACTGGCCTGTAATTGAGGTTTAATAATGCAGTGAGGTCATCAAAATGTTTGCTTAAAGATCTGACATTGTAGTTAAAGATAGTTATGTTATTGTTGGATTTAGGTAGTGTTTAGCCTGTTCTGCTGTGTAGTAATGACAGTTGTTAGGTTCATGTAAGTCATTTAATGAAGGAGTTGGTATCAGGATCAATGTTTGGAATCATAAGATTTGGTGTGATTGTATAATTAAAACTTAAAAATAGAACAACGCAGTAGACTTAAGAATAGGACAATGCAAAGGATTTCTTGGCATTGAGTTGATCGTTGGATATGTTTACAAAAATGAAAAAATGAGCTAAGGTAGTCAATTTACACAGCTAATAAGAATCTAAAACTATAACACCTGAGTTAGCACCTGAGTTAGTTAATTAATTGACAAAGTTTATATATGAGTGTGATTCTAAAAGACTTAAGAACAATGAATAATGCTAAACTTAAAGATATGATATCTGATCAATTGATTTTACTAGCTATTGGATTAACAAACTTTTGAACAGAAGTCACAGAGGTTTAGGATATATCTTTACAGTGTAGTGATTTATTGTTTAACTAGCTAATAGAACTGGTTGGAAAATTACTATGATTAGTGGTAGCGTATTTATAATGGAACAAATATTAAGATTCAGTATTGCACTAGTTGTGATTATAGAATTTATTAAAGGCAATATAATGAAAATCAAAGTTAACTATTAAAGGAGAAATAAGTGCTAAAGTGTATAAAAAGTGTACAAAAAGTAAAATTTATTAATATTAAAAAATAACTGAAATAAAATAAGAGAATAGGATAAAAGATAAGTACAATTTTTAGCAAATAAGGTGATTAATAGTAATTATAAATTCTAAGCAAGTAAGCTGATAAAAATATATAGAATGTGGGTTGAAAAATGAGCACAAGTAAAAATTGTATGTATTTAAAATAAAGTAAACTATTGTCAAAATATTCATCAAAGATAGAAAAATACTTAAATAGGGTAGATGGGACAACTTATATACCCTGCATATACGTGAGTTTGGTTTAGACTTTTGTGTTTATACAGTCTCTGTAATATTTGCATCCTAAAGAATGTGATAGTTCAGATCTGACTGTTCATGATAATGTATTGTGTATAGGAATAGAGTGGTAGTGCCTGTAAGAGTGAGATGTAAGTGTTGGGTATCTGCATATAGGTCTGTGTTGTCAATGCTATGAAAGCAGAAGCTAGGCAGTGGGTCTGGTGGCCAAAGATGGACTAGATATTTGCAGAAGTGACAAGGGATTTGTCCCATTTGTTTTCAGATTTGGCCAATTTCATCTCTGTCCCTATCTTGGTCCCAGCACTGGGAAACCATGGTCTAATGTGCATTATAGATTATGCAGGTCAGTTGAGGCAAATATTTTTGGTAATTGTGGATTCCTTTCAAAATTCTCTTAGATGTGGAAGTTACTAGTTCCATGATATCCATAGTTGCTACTGATTCTTAGAAGTGTATAATTTGGGTTGCAGACACCGTTTAGTGAATCATATGCTTACTTTGTGTCACAAGAGCTGGAAGCCTTCTTTAGTAAGAATAGTATTGAACATGTTACTCAGCCCCATACCATCCATCATCAAATGGTCTGAAAGCTGATAAGGACATTGAAGGAAGGTTCTTCGTTTCAGGGTTCTCTCAATACCGTTATGTGGGTTCCTTATAGGAAAACTGTTCATTCCTCCACTAATAGACACCAGCAGAAATGATGTTTCATAGGAATATCAAGTCCCTGTATCCAACTGTCAAATGTCATGTTAAAGAGGACAATTCATTGCCTAACATGCCTGTGGTGACAACTAAGGGTAGAAGCACTTTAAAGTTGATGATGCATGTATGCAAGGAACTTTGGAAAGAGTGACCATAGGTAGAAATGTGTGGAGGTATTAGGTTAGGAATTACAAAGTGTTAATTGGGGTTTTGTAACATGATATGGAAGAGCATATAAATTAGCTCATTGCAAAGTTTGGAGTGGGAGGAAACCATGATTCCAGCAATTGCCAGAAGCAGTGAGGTGGTTTGGAGGAACTGCCCTGACAGATAATAATGGTAATAAACTGAGAGCAGGTTAGCATGCAGGAAGAACCTCCTGGGAGGTTTGATGAGAACCAACCGTGTGAGAAGAGGAGGCACCTCAGGACAGTTACAAACCCTCAATTCTCGGCGTTCCAGCAAGTTGTCAAACCTCCAGATAGGTTGGAAGTTATAAGTTGGATGATATAATGTAATTTAGAAAAGGAGGAATGTAAAGGGTTGGAACAATGGGAAGTTAAATACTATGTTATTGGTTAGTGATCAATTATATTGTTTTGTTATTGTCGTTGTTATGGGCTATTATAGAGAGTACGTGTTAAAAGTTACTCCTATCTTGCAGTGCTCTACAACCACTACAGGACCTAAGTACCTCAGGAAGGAAGAAACGCTGCAGAATACAAAAAACCCTATGAAAGACGGGCTAACTTTCTTGTTTGTTCTAACGCTAGTGGGGATTTTAAAAATTGAAGCCTTTCTCATTGTAGTAAGCTCAGAAACTCCCAGATGTGTTCAGAAACACAGTATGAGTCAAGGATAGATTGTGTGTGTTCTGGTAGCTAATATTGCCCTGCTCACACTTCAACAGATCATCATGTCCCAAAACACGTCGTCTCCATTCATTTCTATCTAATACGCTCACATGCTTGCTGAAGTCCAGCCCCTCGCCGACAAAACCTCCTTTTCCCCCTCCCTCCAACCTCTAGGACAGAGCCCCTACCCACCTTCCTTGCCCTACAGATTTATACGCTTTCCAAGTCATTCTACTTTGATCCATTCTCTCTAAATGACCAAACAAGCAACCCCTCTTCAACCCTCCTGACAAATACTTTTAGTAACTCCACACCTTCTCCCTAATTTCCCACATTCAGACACTCTGCATGCTCATTTACACCACATTTACCTTGAACCGAGATATCACCTCCAGCCTCCGCCTCGCTGCAGCATTTGCAACCCATGCCTCACACCCATATAAGAGTATTGGTACCACTATACTTTTAAGTACATTCCCTTCTTTTGCCTCCATGGATATTTTTGTCTCTGAACCTAGCACTTCCACTACCTTTTCCTTCTATCAATTCTATGGTTAACACCTCATCACTTCTCATAAACACATCAGCTGACACGTCAACTCCCAAATATCTGAAAACATTTACTTCTTCCATAATCCTCTCTCCAATGTGATATCCAATTTTTTCTTTATTTAAATCGTTTGATACCCTCATGCCTCTTATCTATGTTCACTTTCAACTTTCTACCTTTACACACTCTCCCAAACTTGTCCACTAACCTTTGCAACTTTTCTTTAGAATCTCCCATAAGCACAGTATCATCAGCAAAAAGTAACTGTGCCAACTCCCGTACTGCATTTAATCCCACCCTCTACCCAACACTAGCATTTACTTCTTTTACAACCCCATCTATAAATATATTAAACAACCATGGTGACATTACATCCCTGTCTAAGACCTACTTTTAACGGGAGAGTAATCTCCCTCTCTCCTACACACCCTAACCTGAGCCTCACTATCCTCATAAAAGCCTTCTTTACAGCCTTCAGTAACTTACTACCCTATTCCAGCACACTTGCAACATTTGCCACATTGCTCCCCTATCCACTCTATCATGCCTTTTTCTAAATCCATAAATGCAATGAAAACTACTCTGCCTTTATCTAAATACTGTTCACATATATGCTTCACTGTAAACACTTGATCTACACATCTACCCACTCTAAGCCTCCTTGCTCATCTGCAATCCTACTCTCTGTCTTACCTCTAATTCTCCAATAATAACTACTGCCACTTTGCATTGGTATACTCAGTAAACTTATTCCACTATAATTTTACCTTTTTATCCCCTTCCTTAAAATAAAGAGGAACTATATACATGCTCTCTGCCAATCCCTAGGTACCTTCCCTCTTTCATAAATTTATTAACAAGAAATACCAACCACTCCAGCACTATATCCCCCCTGCTTTTAACATTTCTGTCATGATCCGTCCAGTTCCAGCTGCATACCCCCTTTTCATTCTACACATAATGCCCTCCACTTCTCCCCACTCACATCCTGCTCTTCTTCACTCTAAACGTGTTGCACCTCCCTGGCCAGTACATACCAGAGTACCGCCTCCCTTTTTCATGTCGACATTTAAAGTTCCACAAATATTCCACATCTACCCAATACCTCCAGCTCCCCATCTACTAACTCCCTACTCTGTTTTAACCTTTGGGTTATTATGACATACAAATCACGGCTTACGCCCTGGGGTTATTGACGTACTAGTAGCCTAAATTCTAGCAGCCCTCAAATCCAAGCAGAAACAGGCTGTTAGGCTAGATGTGATAGAATGGGTGGGTCTGTGCGGTCAGTGTAACAAGTATAAAAAAAATTATATACACAGTGCATAATGAGAAAATAAAACTCTGGCCGTGTTTTTGGTTTAAAGCAGTGACTTTGCAGTCTATTTTCGTATGGTGATATTGATGTATTCTCGTTTTCTTGGTCTCATTGATAGATTGGAAGATATATTACAGAAATAGAGATGATTTTGATTGGTTGACATGACAAGTACCTTGAAATTGAGCTCAAGTAGTGAAAATGTTCGGTGCAGTGTTCAAGTAAACAAATCACACCATGCATCCAGCCACATCAACTGGCGAGTCAACTAATGCTGCACAAGTACTATAATATTATTTATACCATTTTACAATGATGCAGTTGTATACATAACAGTAAATCTTCTATTTGTTTCATGAGAATAAAAATTCAAAATGAAAAGCAAAAGTAATGTGTAAGAGGGGCCTGGAAACGTGACTAATGAACAGAGGAAGACGTTGTTACAGTGCCAGAATTTCTGCCTTGTTTATTCTGGACCCTATTTTGAAATTGGCATCGTTTGAAATTTGTGTGAAATTGGCCAAATTGCCATTTCTGACCACTATTTTGGGTAGTTGTAATAGGTAAATAGGCAGTTTCTTGTATTCAATCGATGAAGAAATGGAGTTCCTGGCAAATAGCTCTAATTTTAGTTGCCTGAAACATTGGAATTTACGAAAATAAGAGACAAAGTGGGCGAAATCTTGATGCGTAAGTGTCATGGCTGCCGCTAACTTCGCGAAAGCATAATTCCGTTACTTTTCGATCAAATTTCCATATTTTTGTGGCGTTATGATCGGAAAAAGATTCTCTATCATATCATAAGAAAAATCATTTTTATTTTTTTAAATTCTTGGACCCCTGAGAACGGTTTGGAGCCCCCTTGGACCCTGAAAGGGTTAACCTTTGACAAATCCATTCGTTCCTAGGCTTTCTTACGTGACATCTCGCTCCAAGATTTTTCTTGTTTCCTTAATTCTTGACAGAGCCTCCCCATTCTTTCATCCGCTCTTCTTTTGCACTCTCTACTCTCTTCACCTTTCTTTACTCTCCATATACTCTGCTCTTCTATTTACACTTCTGTTTTGTAAAAAACCTCTCTATAGCACACCTTTTTCTCTTTTATCACACCCTTTACTTCTTCATTCCACCACTCCTCTTTCCTCCTGCACCCACACCCTCCTATAGCCACAAACTTCTGCCCCACATTCTAATACTGCATTTTTAATTATCCCAACTCTCTTCAACCCCCACTACTCATACTTGCACTAGCCCACCTTTTCTGCCAATAGTTGCTTATATCTCACCTAACTTCCTCCTTAGTTATACCCTTTACCTCTCTCTTACCTTATTTTGGCTTTCTTTTTGTCCCATCTACCTTTTACTCTAACTGTAGCTACAACCAAATAATGATCCGATGCTATCCGTTGCCCCTCTATAAACATGTACATCCTGAAGCCTACCCATCAACCTTTTATCCACCAATACATAATCCAACAAACTACTGCTTTCCTTACGTGCTATATCATACACCTTGTATATTTATTTATCCTCTTTTTCATAAAATATGTATTACTTATTACCAAACCTCTTTTCTACACATAGTCATACCTCGGTTAACAATGATGTCAGTTAACGATAATTTCGGTTATCGATATTTTTGACGTTAAAAAAATGATTGCTGTTAACGTGTTAGCCGGTTAACGACATTCGTACCGGACGTGTCAGTGGCGCCCAGCTGACGCGCACTCCAGGGAGCGTCAGTGTGCTATTGTTTATAGCGAGGCGACCACCCACCCACACATTCATACAGTATATTGTCATTATTCCACTATTTTTAGTGCTTGCAACTGTAAATAGCTACCATGCTGGAGTCCAAGGAGAAGAGAAGCTACTAATTGGTAAGCCTGTGGCAAAGAAGGGAACAAGCTGATAGAACTGAAGGAGGAGATAATATAAAAATATGGAGAAGTGGAGTTCGTAATCACTGAGCTGGCCAGGCTGTATGGTAGAAGCCTATTCTACATCAGCTACCATTGTGACCAGGAAAATAAACGTAAATCAGGAAGCTGTTGTTGCGAAAGGTTCATCTGTGATCACAAAACAGAGATCACAAGTGCTGGAGAAGATGTGGAAGGTTGTTGTTGGTGTGGATCCAACGAGAAACCCAGTTAGCAGCAGATAGTGTTTGGGCAATAGTATGTGAAAAAGCAAGGCAGTTGCATGATGATCTCGTTAAGAATGCCTTGAGTGCTGAAGTGGCCAATTTAAAGCCAGCAGAGGCTGGTTTCACAAATTAAGAATCGAAGTGGCATACATAGTGTTGTGAGGCATTGTGGGGGGCAGCCAGTTCCTGACAAAGTGAACTGAAAAATATGTGCCTGGTGGGAGTACATAGAGGCTGAACAATTCCTCCCCCAAGTGTTTAATTGTGATGGGAAATGAGGCCTGTTTTTGGAAGAAAATGCCCAACAGGACCTTCATTACTCTGAGGAGGAAAAGGCACAGCCAGGACATAAGCCTATGAAAAACCAGGCACTTTGATGCTGTGTAATGCCAGTGAGTGATTGCAGAGTGAAGCCTTTACTAGTGTATCTTTTTGAAAATCCCAGTGTTTGGCAGATCTTGAGGAGTATTACCAAGTCTAACTTGTGCGTGCTGGGAATCTAGCAAATAGCATGGGTCACAGTTGTTTCTGGATGGATTCCAATGGCATGTGTTGGCCCCAGTGTGAAGAAAGCCAACTTATTGGACAATAATTTTCCACTTAAGTGCCTCTGATAATGGACAATGCTCCTTGTCATCCTCCAAAAATTGAACATTTCCGCTACTTTGAGCTCACTCAAGCCATTTCCATTACTAAAAAAACCAATAAAAATCATCTCTATATCTGTAATATATCTTCCATTCTATCAAATGAAACAAGAAATCGGCAAATACAACTAGAAAAATTATACGAAAAAACACCAAGTGTGTGTTTTAGTAAAGTACACGGTTTTTCAGTTTTTTTTTCTCATTATGCACTGTGTGCTGGGTTGTTTAAGTGGTGCACACTTACCACATAGATGTATTTTCTCATATCTAGGCCCAAATTTTACGCTCCAAGCTTATCTGAGTGAAAGACTGAGCTCATGACGTAGACCTATGGTTTGGACCCAGAACTCAAAGCCGTAGAACTACGGCACGGACCCTGAAAGGGTTAATATGTTGTCATTGACTTACTATTTCATTATAATTACAGTTTACAATATTGCATTTAGTATAATATTTAAACATTTGGGAAAGGATGTCCTGGCAGTTTGGTGTTGGAAAGATAGAATAGACAAGGCAAAATAAAGGTAGGTGAAGGTCTGAGGCACCAACACATTAAAAGAGGTTATAATTGTAGACAAAATAGGGAAGTTGCAGAGGTTGGTTGATGAGTTTGGTAGGGTATGTAAAAGAAGGAAATTAAAAATTAGATATAGGAAAAAGTAAAAGATGATGAAGATATAAAAAAATTAGGTAATGGAAGATTGAATATCAGATTGGAGGGAGAGAGTTTGGAGGAGGTGAATGTATTCAGATATTTGGGAATGGACATGTTAGCAGATGGATCTATGAAAGATGAGGTGAATCATAGAATTGATGAGGGAAAAAAGGTGAGTGGTGCACTGAGGAGTCTGTGAAGACAAAGAACTCTATATTGAAAACAAAAGAGGGGGAATGTATGAAAGTATCAGTTATCACATGCTTCAGCTCTTGTATGGGTGTGAGCATAGGTGGTGAATGTTGCAACAAGGAGAAGGCTGGAGGCAGTGGAGATGTCATGTCTGAGGGCAATGTGTGGTGTGAATATAATGCAGAGAATCCGTAGTTTAGAGATTAGGAGGAGGTGCGAGATTACCAAAACTATTATCCAGAGGGCTGAGGAGGGGTTATTGAGATGGTTTGGACATGTAGAGAGGATGGAACGAAATAGAATGACTTCGAGAGTATATAAATCTGTAGTGGAGGGAAGGCAGGGTAGGGGTCGGCCTAGGAAAGGTTGGAGGGAGGGAGTAAAGGACGTTGGTTTTCAGAACTTGACGTGGTGTTGGAGTGTAAGCAAGGTAACATTTATGAAGGGATTCAGGGAATCCAGCAGGCTGGACTTGATTCCTGGAGATGGGAAGTACAGTGCCGGCACTCTGAAGGAGTGGTGTTTAATATTGCAGTTTTATAACTGTAGTGTAAGCATGCCTCTGGCAAGACAATAATGGAGTGAATGATGATGAAAGTTTTTCTTTTTCGGGCCACCCTGCCTTGGTGGGAAATGGCCGATGTGTTAATAAAAAAATATAAATTAAATGCAACAGAGTACGTACATTGGTTCTAACATTTTTATATAGGTGTGTGGCATGGTCTTTAAAGATTGCAGTGAGGAAAAAGTTCGAAGTATTGATTATATCATTTGTTTGAGAGTAATGTTTTCTCTTGAGGGGTTCCTTGATGCTAATGAGGGGCTCTTGATTCAAGGATTTATGCTTGTTCCCTGTCTCTTTATGTCTGTCCTGATTGCCTGAGATTCCCCAGGTGCTGTATGACCCCTGTGATTTTAGCACTTTCCCTTCAATATAATAATTGAGAGTAATGTTTGGTGTGAATATTATACAGAGAATAAGGAGTGTAGAAACTTAATGCGGTGCTATGAAAGATGCAGTTCATAGAGTTGAGGAGTGGATGCTGAGCTGGCTTGGTCATTTAGAAAAGGTGGAGTAAGACTGGTTGACCCAAAGGGTGTATAAATCTGGTTTGGATAGAAGGTGAGGGGATGTTCAGAAAAATGGTTTTGATGTGGGCTTGAGCACCCAGCAGGCATGTGTGTGTGTTGAATCAGAGTGAGTGGAAGCAAGCAGTTTTTGGTATATGATGTGCTGATGGAGTGCGAGGAAGGTAACATTTATAATGGGATTCAGGGGAATCAATCACCTGGAAATGAATTATAAAGGTGGGAAGTTTATTGCCTGCACTTGAAAGATGGCAGGGGATGTTGCAGTTTGCAGGGTTATTGAATTGTAATGTCTATACACTCCTCGCAAAAAAATTATAGAAAGAATGATGGCGAATGTGTTATCTGTTTTGGTCACTTTTCCTTCTTAGGAAACTAGCAAGAATACCTGTAGATTGTTCCAGGAGGTCACTGCCCCCTTGATGCAGAGCAGAGCGACAAAGATTTTTTTTTATTTCCTGCCATAGTTTTGGTTAGTCATTAGAGGGTAAGGGGTTAACCAACCTCTTCCCTGTAGCAATTTTAATTACCTTCTGTGACTCGCATGACTTACGAGGGAAAGATTATAACCCACTTCCATATGGGAAATTTCTAATAAAAGTAATAATAGTAACAGTAATAATAATGGTAATTTAAATGAGAAATTAAAGTACAGTGGACCCTCGGTTAACGAATACCCCGGAAATCGTGCAATTATGTAAGTATAATTTTGTAAGTTCTTGTGGAAGTGTAGTTTTGGGGGTCTGAAATAGACTAACCTACATGACATTATTTCTTAAGGACGTAAATTCGTTCGGTAATGGCACTTGAGCAGGCTTCTGCAATGAATTTTTTTCGTTAACCGAAGGTCCACTATATATAATGTATGCCATAGTCACCTCTGGTATGAAGAGTTTTTCAAAGTAACTCATAAGTAAAGTTGGAACATAACTCTCTATTATTAGACTGCTATTACAAATAACTGTGTATTCTGTATTAAAATAGTCTTTGTTACTGTCATGCAAAAACGTTTTCATGACTTTTATGAATCAGAGAATGATTTTGAGTCAGATGTAGACTGTATATAATTAAAAGGCTTTATCCTTTGGTAGGGATTGACTGCAGAGCACCTGCAGCAAGTGTCCAGCAGCATCCAGAGAGCTTTACACATCAGAGATGAGCAGATGGCATGGGTGGATGCTTGCTGCTTGCAGTTCACAGTGAAAAACAAAGAAGGTCGGGAAAAAGAAACCTTCACTTTCCAGACGAACAATCCTGTTATCAAGAAGGATTGGATTGTGGGTAAGGATACACAGGGCATAAACAATACTTAATACAAGACATGTGAGATCGAGAAAAATAATCTCTATAAATTCATAAAGAATAGGAAAAAATTAAATTTTAATCTCCAGTATTCGACATAAAAATTATTTTATTTTTTCCACCAGAACTACGACTAGCTCAGTTGGCTCTTGATATCTCTAACTCTCCTGCATGGGATGTACCCGAACAAGAGAAGCGACCCTCAACTAAAATGCCTCTGTTTGTCAAGACACTTCCAGTTTTTTCCTCTCTTCATGACACTGAGGTAAGTTCATAATTAAAGCAGAGTTATGAAGCCAGGAGTTTGGGAAACAATAGGAAAGACAGAGTACCATGCCAGAGGAAACGAAAAAAAAAATGAAATAGAAATAACCATGGCCTCAAACCTGTATCCTAAAACAGAATAACATTGGCAAAACAGACAAAGCTTGCAAATATTAAAATTGCATTCAGGAACCTAGATACTGTCATGTTCGAAACAAACTTCTTTACCTTATACAGTGGACCCTCGGAAATTGAACATAATCCGTTCCAGGAGCTTGTTCTTAACTTGAAATGTTCGAATTAATATTTCCCATAAGAAATAATGGAAATACAATTAATCCGTTCTAGAAACCCAATAATATTAAAAAATAATACATTTTAATGACATTAATTATAGTTCTACATACACAAAAGAATTACATATTACTAAAGGTATTAGTAAATAAATGCATGTATTTTTACTTACCTTTATTGAAGATTGTTGATGGCATATGGAAGATAGGGAGGAGGTGTGAGGGAGGGAGGGGTTAGTGTTTGGAAGGGGAATCCCCCTTCAAAAGGACTTCAGGTATCAAAGCCCTATCTGGGATTACTTCTCTTCTTTGTCTTTTAATCTCACTATGACCAGCTTGAGAGTCACTGGATACTTGTATCACAAAATAACTGTCCACAGTCCTCTGTTTCTGGCGCCTCTTTAACATTTGCCTGAAGTAGGACATTGTTTCGTCACTAAACATGCTGCTGATATGGCTTGTTTTAGCTTGCTCAGGGTAAAATTTTTCAACGAAACTTTGCACCTCATTCCACATTGAACAAATTTCCTTAATCCGTGAAGAAGGCACCTCCTTCACTCCCTCTTCCTCCTCCTCCCGTGAATCAATAGCCTCAACTCTGGTCTGATGCTCTTCCAGTTCCAGCTGTTGCAGCTCTTCAGTTGTTAGCTCCACCCTGTGGTCCTCCACCAACTCTTCCACATCCTTGCCACTCACCTCCAAATCCAGGGATTTGCCCAATGCCACAATACCTTCCACAATAGGCACAGGGTCGGCAGGGTCAGGGTCAGCCTCAAACCCTTCAAAATCCCTCTGTTGGACACAACCTGGCCACAATGGTCTCCAAGCAGAGTTCAAAGTCCTGGAAGTCACTGCATTCCAAGCCTTACCTATAAGGCCTATGCATTTGTAGATATTGAAGTGATTCTTCCAGAACTCTCTAAGGGTCAGTTGAGTGTCTGAGGTCACTTCAAAGCACTTTTCAAACAATGCTTTTGTGTAGAGTTTTTGAAGTTGGAAATGACATGCTGGTCCATGGGCTGGAGGAGAGGAGTGGTGTTAGGAGGCAAGAACTTCACTTTTATAAATCTGAAGTCTTCACACAGTAGGTCTTCCAAGTTTTGAGAATGTGCAGGAGCATTGTCCAGTAACAGGAGGCACTTTTTGCCCAAATCCTTTTCTTTTAGGTATTTTTTCACACTGGGGGCCAAACACTTCATGGATCCACTCACTGAAAAGTTGCTTTGTGACCCATGCATTCTGACTAGCTCTCCACAAGACACACAATCTATTTTTGATGACATTGTGTTTCTTGAACACACTGGGATTTTCTGAGTGATACACCAGTAAAGGCTTCAATTTAAAATCCCCACTAGCATTACTACACAACATGAGAGTTAGCCTGTCTTTCATAGGTTTGTGTCCTGGCAGTGCCTTTTCCTCCTGAGTAATGTAGGTCTTGTTGGGCATTTTCACAATTGAACACTTGTTCGGGTTTCAAATTTTCAGTCTTTATGTAGTCCTGAAACTCGTTTATGAATTTTTCAGCCGCACATTTGTCTGAACTGGCAGCCTCACCATGCCTTACCACATTGTGTATGCCACTACGCTTCTTAAATCTCTCAAACCAGCCTTTGCTGGCCTTAAATTCACTCACACTACAATCAGCACTGGTTGCAGGCATTTTCTTTGCAAGATCGGCATGCAACTTCCTTGCCTTTTCACAAATGATTGTCTCCAACACACTATCACCCGCTAACTCTTTATCCTTGATCCACACCAGCAACAACTTCTCAATCTCTTTGATTATTTGGGGTCTATTTTTGGCTAGCATATTAACACCTTTTGCAACATCAGATTCCTTGATTTGTTCCTTCTTAGCCAGGATAGAAGCGATAGTTGACCTGTTTTTGCCATATATCTTGGCAAGCTCAGAAATTCGCTCACCACTTTCGTATTTTTCTATTATTTCCTTCTTCATGTCTATGGTGTTTCTCACTTTCTTCACCACAGGAGTACCACTAGGAACTTTCTTGGGACCCTTGGTAGCTTATTTCACAGTCGCACTTAATGAACAAACTCCAAACACAATTAATTAATTGTGAAATGTTTGGATGAGCGTGCAGGGTATTGTTCACTCAAGTGAACAATACCCTGCCTCACCACGCCTGCGTGGTGAGGCACCCAAGCGCGCCTGGGCGGACAGGTCTGGTACGCACTTGTTCGATTAGCGATATTGTGTTCGATTACCGATTGGTAGACAGCAACCACCCAGGGAGGTACTACCGTCCTGCCAGGTGACTGTGAAACAGAAACCTGAAACTGTTTTACATGATGGTAGGATTGCTGGTGTCTTTTTTCTGTCTCATAAACACGCTGGATAACAGGTATATCTAGCTACTTCTACTTACACTTTAGGTCACACTACACTGGCATACACATGCATATATATACATACACACATCTAGGTTTTTCTTCTTTTTCTTAATAGCTCTTGTTCTTTTTATTTTCTCTATTGTCCATGGGGAAGTGGAAAAGAATCTTTCCTCCGTAAGCCATGCGTGTCGTATGAGGCGACTAAGATGCCGGGAGCAATGGGCTAGTAACCCCTTCTCCTGTACAAATCTACTAAAAACGAGAAGAAGAAAAACTTTATAAAATTGGGTTGTCTGAATGTGCGTGGATGTAGTGCGGATGATAAGAAAGAGATGATTGCCGATGTTATGAATGAAAAGAAGTTGGATGTCCTGGCCCTAAGCGAAACAAAGCTGAAGGGGGTAGGCGAGTTTCAGTGGGGAGAAATAAATGGGATAAAGTCAGGAGTATCTGAGAGAGTTAGAGCTAAGGAAGGTAGCAATAATGTTGAAGGATCAGTTATGGAAGGAAAAGAGGGAATATAAATGTGTAAATTCAAGGATTATGTGGATTAAAATAAGGGTCGGATGCGAAAAGTGGGTCATAATAAGCGTGTATGCACCTGGAGAAGAGAGGAGTGTAGAGGAGAGAGAGAGATTTTGGGAGATGTTAAGCGAATGTATAGGAACTTTTGAACCAAATGAAAGAGTAATTGTGGTAGGGAACCTAAATGCTAAAGTGGGAGAAACATGCAGAGAGGGTGTAGTAGGTAAGTTTGGGGTGCCAGGTGTAAATGATAATGGGAGCCCTTTGATTGAACTTTGTATAGAAAGGGGTTTAGTTATAGGTAATACATATTTTAAGAAAAGAGGATAAATAAGTATACAAGATATGATGTAGGGCGTAATGACAGTAGTTTGTTGGACTATGTATTGGTAGATAAAAGACTGTTGAGTAGACTTCAGGATGTACATGTTTATAGAGGGGCTACAGATATATCAGATCACTTTTTAGTTATAGCTACAGTGGGAGTAAAAGGTAGATGGGATACAAGGAAAATAGAATCAGTAAGTAAAAGAGAGGTGAAGGTTTATAAACTAAAAGAGGAGGCAGTTAGGGTAAGATATAAACAACTATTGGAGGATAGATGGGCTAGTGAGAGTGTAGGCAATGGGGTCGAAAATGTATGGGGTAGATTTAAAAATGTAGTGTTAGAGTGTTCAGCAGAAGTTTGTGGTTACAGGCGAGTGGGTGCGGGAGGGAAGAGGAGCGATTGGTGGAATGATGATGTAAAGAGAGTAGTAAGGGAGAAAAGTTAGCATATGAGAGGTTTTTACAAAGTAGAAGTGATGCAAGGAGGGAAGAGTATATGGAGAGAAAAAGAGAGGTTAAAAGAGTGGTGAAGCAATGTAAAAAGAGAGCAGATGAGAGAGTGGGTGAGATGTTATCAGCAAATTTTGTTGAAAATAAGAAAAAGTTTTGGAATGAGATTAATAAGTTGAGGAAGCCTAGAGAACAAATGGATTTGACAGTTAAAAATAGGAGAGGAGAGTTATTAAATGGAGAGTTAGAGGTATCGGGAAGATGGAGAGAATATTTTGAGGATTTGTTAAATGTTGATGAAGACAGGGAAGCTGTGATTTCGTGTGTAGGGCAAGGAGGAATAACATCTTGTAGGAGTGTGGAAGAGCCAGTTGTGGGTGTAGGGGAAGTTCGTGAGGCAGTGGGTAGAATGAAAGGGGTAAGGCAGCTGGGATTGATGGGATAAAGATAGAAATGTTAAAAGCAGGTGGGGATATAATTTTGGAGTGGTTGGTGCTATTATTTAATAAATGTATGGAAGAGGGTAAGGTACCTAAGGATTGGCAGAGAGCGTGTATTGTTCCTTTGTATAAAGGCAAAGGGGACAAAAGAGAGTGCAAAAATTATAGGGAATAAGTCTGTTGAGTGTACCTGGTAAAGTGTATGGTAGAGTTATTATTGAAAGAATTAAGAGTAAAACAGAAAGCAGGATAGCAGATGAACAAGGGGCTTTAGGAAAGGTAGGGGTGTGTAGACCAAGTGTTTACAGTGAAACATATAGGTGAACAGTATTTGGATAAGGGTAAAGATGTTTTTGTGGCATTTATGGATTTGGAAAAGGCGTATGATAGGGTAGATAGGGGGCAATGTGGCAGATGTTGCAGGTGTATGGAATAGGAGGAAGGTTACTGAAAGCAGTGAAGAGTTTTTATGAGGATAGTGAGGCTCAGGTTAGAGTGTGTAGGAGGGAAGGGACTATTTCCCAGTAAAAGTGGGCCTTAGACAAGGATGTGTGATGTCACCGTGGTTGTTCAATATATTTATAGATGGGGTTGTAAGAGAAGTGAATGCGAGGGTCTTGGCAAGAGGTGTTGGGCTAAAAGATAAAGAAGCAAATACAAAGTGGGAGTTGTCACAGTTGCTTTTGCTGATGACACTGTGCTTTTGGGAGATTCTGAAGAGAAGCTGCAGAGGTTGGTGGATGAATTTGGTAGGGTGTGTAAAAGAAGAAAATTGAAAGTGAATATAGGAAAGAGTAAGGTGATGAGGATAACAAAAAGAATAGGTGACGAAAGATTGGATATCAGATTGGAGGGAGAGAGTATGGAGGAGGTGAATGTATTCAGATATTTGGGAGTGGACATGTCGGCGGATGGGTCTATGAAGGATGAGGTGAATCATAGAATTGATGAGGGGAAAAGGGTGAGTGGAGCACTTCGAGTCTGTGGAGACAAAGAACTTTGTCCATGGAAGTAAAGAGGGAATGTATGAGAGTATAGTTATACCAACGCTCTTATATGGGTGTGAAGCATGGGTGATGAATGTTGCAACGAGGAGAAGGCTGGAGGCAGTGGAGATGTCATGTCTGAGGTCAATGTGTGGTGTGAATATAATGCAGAGAATTCGGAGTTTGGAAATTAGGAGGAGGTGCGGGATTACCAAAACGATTGTCCAGAGAGCTGAGGAGGGGTTGTTGAGGTGGTTTGGACATGTAGAGAGAATGGAACGAGACAGAGTGACTTCGAGAGTGTATAAATCTGTAGTGGAGGGAAGGCGGGGTAGGGGTCGGCCTAGGAAAGGTTGGAGGGAGGGGTAAAGGAAGTTTTGTGTGCGAGGGCTTGGACTTCCAGCAAGCATGTGAGCGTATTTGATAGGAGTGAATGGAGGCATATGGTTTTTAATACTTGACGTGCTGTTGGAGTGTGAGCAAAGTAACATTTATGAAGGGATTCAGGGAAACCGGCAGGCCGGACTTGAGTTCTGGAGATGGGAAGTACAGTGCCGGCACTCTGAAGGAGGGGTGTTAATGTTGCAGTTTTATAACTGTAGTGTAAAGCACCCTTCTGGCAAGACAGTGATGGAGTGAATGATGATGAAAGTTTTTCTTTTTCGGGCCACCCTGCCTTGGTGGGAATCGGCCGATGTGTTAATAAAAAAAAAAATAATATTTCCGATATGTTTGATTACCGAGCTGTTCGATTTCCGAGGGTTCACTGTACATGTGACTCATTCTTGACTAACGCAGAATCTTTTTTTTTTTCCCAACAAACTGGCCATATCCCACCGAGGCAGGGTGACCTAAAAAGAAAAACAAAAGTTTCTCTTTTTAAATTTAGTAATGTATACAGGAGAAGAGGTTACTAGCCCCTTGTTTTCGGCATTTTAGTCACCTCCTATGATGAATGGCCTACGAAGGAAGAATTCTATTCCACTTCTCCATGGAGTAATGTAGAATCCTTGTCTAGTAAAACAAAGGAAAACTCAAAGTTCAGTAGAGGGCATTCAGACTATCTGAACTGAGGGAAATGAGCTGTGAAGGTTGTGAGCTATTCCTTTTGTCATTGAAAGAATGAAGGCAAGTTTAGGGTAGATAAAGATAGGCTCTTTAGAAGCAGTGAAACAGTAACTAGGGGTGTGTGGTTAAATGTTATACCTATAGCTAAATGAGCTACAGTTATATCAGAAATCATTCCTTCAACATGATAGTGGAAAGAAGTGAAATGAATTGGCTACTAACATCTAAGTCAAAACTTAAGAAGAAAGAATAAGAGCTAGAGGTTGTACCCTCTCCAATATCTTGTTAAAATGTGATTTGATTTTACTGCAAGAGGATCATGATCCAGTGTATGGCAGATGTACGTACAGTGGTACCCCGAGTTTCGTACTACTCCCAACTCGAACAATTATGTAAGTGTATTATTGTAAGTGCATTTGTAAGTGTATTTTTGGGGGTCTGAAACAGACTAATATAATTTACATTATTCCTTATGGGAACAAATTCGTTTGGTAACGGCACTCGAACAGCCTTCTGGAACGAATAAAATACGAAACTCGGGGTACCACTGTATATGTAAATTAGCTAAAGACTTCCAGTATTGTATATTAAATCATTTTTAAAATACTAGTAATAATGTACAGTTATATTATTAATAAGGTTTCTGATTGAGGAGTAAAGCTTATAAGTACTTAAGAACATAATCTAGCTAGTAAAAATCTACACAAGGTTATATCTTACAATGAAAGAGATTTCTCATAGACGTCTAGCATCAGAAATGGATCTTTATTATTAATAAACTCTCTGTAGTTTCTTGTACATACTTCACTTATGTCTACTCTTTGCAATCCTATCATCTACATAAGAGTATGGATACCTGAAGGATGTTTTCGAGAGTTAACCTTTGTGGCTCCGTTCCAGACCAGACCTCCTGGTGGATAGTGGCCCGAGATATTAAACCCATCAAATACTATCTGTACAAATATCCCATCCAATATAACCCATACAATTCTTAAGCACGGTACAGGTACATAGTTTATTTTAGTAACCTATGTTTTATATATTTTTAGCTGCAACTCTAAAATAGCTCATGGCCAAGTTTCATGAATTTCCTTTTGTTTTTAGATGATCTTTGAGATACTTTTATATTTTATACACTATAAAGTAACAATAAAACCCTTATCCAGGTTAAATGTGGGTGCTGCTACACTGTGACTCTAGCGCGGCCAAGCAGGTTGTCAGGAACAGGTCGACATCACACATATCTCTGGCTGTGTTCCACTGATGGTGTCTCCTCACACATCACCATCTACCTCATGCAACAGGTAACCATTTCTTAAAAGATAACTTTAGAATACTGTAATTATAATTTAATGAATGATTTAATTCAACTTATTGCTTACATGAATGCTCTTTGTTTTGAAGGTTGGCTTAAGGGAGGTTGTTCGTGTAGACATGGTTGAAGTTTGTGTAACATCACTGCATCATGTCCCTGGTATCACCACCTCAGAAGAGCCCTCCTTGCGAGCTCACACTGTTTGGATGGGCACACACTCCCACAGGTGTGTATTGTAAACCATGGATTTCAGCATGGGATTTCTCTTATACCACTGGGTAGTTACAAATTGTATTATCTATTTGTGTCTGTTGGAGCAGAGCTAAGCTCATGGCTTCAGTATTTAGTCTCATATGCAGTAGTCTTTTGCTGTATGTGTCTTTACCACATGTCAACTGTGCCCATATTTCAACTACTTTTGCTATGTCATTCTTTAATTCAGCTAAATTTCTCTTCAAGTTGTGGGTTGTGAATTGTTCCAGTCACTGCATCAAGACTATTTTTTTATTTTACTACTGCATTTTCTGTTCGTATTTTCTAGTTTTACATCATCCACAAACAATGACAGTGGTCTCTCTTGCCTTGTAGGTCATTCATGTATACCTATGGGGCCACTAGGCCCGGTGGCCTGGTGGCAAAAGCTCTCGCTTCACATGGCGAGGGTCTGGGTTCGATTCTCGGCGTAGGGGTGGAAACATCGAATTTGTTTCCTTACACCGGTTGTCTATGTTCACCCATCAGTAAAATGGGTACCTGGGTGTGAGTCACATCCTAGGACAAAACTGACCAAATTTGCCCGAAATGCTCTGCATAACAAGCGGCTTTCTGTATAGTAGTACACGTATGTCATTGATGTCAGCTAGGCCTGTATACCTTGTACATGTACTTGTAGTAAATAAAGATATTATTATTATAAATATACTTTTGCCTCCAAAAAAGTAATAAAACACAATCCAGAATCATGATTTCAAATGTAACATGAAAGAACTCAAGAATTATAAGGAAAAAGTCTGTACTGTAACATACTAACATAGTTAGGATAATAATACAGTAATAATAATCCTAAGTGTTAAACCCAAGAGGGTCATACAATGCTGCTGCCAACATAGGGAAATATCAGACAATGTCAAATACAAAATTTTATTAATTATGAACAAGTTTTGGAGGCTGATTTTTTTTTTAATACTGAAATATCGTATAAAGTTTCTTTTCCTAAGTGTGGGTTATTTGTGAATTAATCCGGCCAGTATTATGACATTTTTCTTAAAAATGCTGCAGCTTCACTGCCCTTATCCATGTTAGGTCAACATGGGACTGTGAAGTCTCCACTTCCAGAATGACTGACAGTCAATGTTTGTGCTTTATTAGGTTTTTTGTTGAAAGGAAATGACCTGTGTGTTACAGCGTAAAACTTTATATTGTCAAGCAGTATATATTTAATCAAGAAATATATATTTGTGGGCGAGGGGCTTGGACTTCCAGCAAGCATGTGTGAGCGTGTTAGATAGGAGTGAATGGAGACGAATGGTTTTTGGGACATGACGATCTGTTGGAGTGTGAGCAGGGTAACATTTTGTGAAGGGATTCAGGAAAACCAGTTAATTGATTTAGTTGGACTTGAGTCCTGGAAATGGGAAGTACAATGCCTGCACTTTAAAGGAGGGGTCTGAGATAGTGACAGCTGGGAGGGACTATTCTCAGCTGTCGTATCTGAGCTCCTCTGCAAAGACAGTGATTATGTATGAGTGTGGGGAAAGTGTTGAATGATGATGAAAGTATTTTCTTTTTGGGCCACCCTGCCTCGGTGGGAGACGGCCGACTTGTTGAAAAAAAAAAAATATATATATATATCTGAGAGCCTCTGCATAGACAGTGATTATGTATGAGTGAAGGTGAAAGTGTTGAATGATGAAAGTTTTTTTCTTTCTTTTTGGGTCACCCTGCCTCAGTGGGAAACAGTCGATGTGTTAAAAAAAAAATATATATATATGTATACAGTGGAACCCCGGCTTTTGAACTTAATCCGTTCCAGGAGCTAGTTCTCAACTCGAAACATTCGAAATTCGAATCAATATTTCCCATAAGAAATAATGGAAATACAATTAATTCGTTCCTGCTGTCAGGAGGCATGACAAAATAGTACTTCACTATGACGCTATTATCAACTTGACAGCTTATTTATCTATCACAATTCATCTAATATGACATAATAAACAATATGAATAAAATAAAAATCTGATATACACTCTAGAATGAATAAAATATGTATGTCATTACAAATGTGGTGGCGGGGGAGGATGGTGGTGGCGTGCATTCTTGCTCCAGCTGTGAAACCATCTTCCCATTCTTTCCTCCTTCAGATGTGTTAGTATAAGAGAAAACTGAGTTTGTAATGCTAACTGCATTAGATCACTTCTTTCATAAGAAAACCATAATGTACAAATGAACAGGTGTACGTACACCATTTACATACTTTGCAGAAGATAGGCAGAGCGGCTTATGCTGTCAGGAGTTTATTTAGTTTCGTCCTTTTTCTATCGCGTAATCGCTACACTCTTAATGCTACACTTAATGCTAGACTTTGTCACTGAACTTAACTGCTTTAAACTCCACAACTTGCGCCTATGCTGGAGTGCAGGAACACATTAAAATCACTAAGAGTGTGTGTTATTAGTCTTGAAGATGCCATATTAATAACGATAATAATAACACAATAATAATCACTCTGAGGTGCATTAATAATGATAACACAATCACTCTGAGGCGTATAAAATGTTAATATAGACATTTTGATTAATCCATTTATGATATTTTTTCAAAATTATATAATAAACATGCTACGTAACATATAAATTAACATAAATATGATATGTTTTTCCAGTTGGCTTGACAGAGTGAACAGAATTCATTTGTGTCCAGGCTGGTAACAGCAACAACAACTGGTTTGTTTACAAAACTCGCGAACCTTCTACACTCTCATTCTCTCTCGTTTATTCATTTAATCTTGTTTACTCACCTCTCACTCTACATTAAGACTGCCTCTACCACTGCCTCTTACCACCACTGCCTCTAACACTGCCTCAACCAATGAACAAGCTCCAAACACAATTAATTAATTGTGAAATGTCTGGAAGAGCAAGCAGGGTAATGTTCACTGGAGAATAAACAAAGCTAGACTGACTCACGACGCCTGGACAGACAAGTCTGGTACGCACTCATTCGAAACACGGGACATGTTCGATAGTCGGGACAAAATTTATTTGAAAAAAGCGTTCGAAACTCGATTCGTTCGATTGATGAGGCGTTCGAAACTCGGGGTTTCACTGTATTCCATAACTATATTCTACTCCTTGGGGAAAGTGGAACAGAATTCTTCCTCCATAAGCCATGCGTGTCGTAAGAGGCGAATAAAATGCCGGGAGCAAGGGACTAGCAACCCCTTCTCCTGTATACATTACTAAAATTAAAAAGAGGAAAGTTAATTTTTATTTTTGGGCCACCCTGCCGGTGGGATACGACTGTGTCGTTGAAAAAAAAAATATTCTTAATGTTTGTTGTAAGTAAAGTTATTTAACTGTGCTTGTTTTTATGTGAACAGATTATTGGTGTACAGTGGATTAGATCCAGAACGGCAGACGGAATTAGGTGCCACTACTGTACCAGCTGCCATCACAACAATCAAATACCACTGTGATCAGGCAAGATATTTTTCAGATTTTTTGCCTTAACATCTGGTTTAAGTTAGGCAGGATAGAGAAAATTCAATCTTTGTTGGTCTGAGCTGTGGCAGTGTGACTGAAAGATAGTTGCTGAAATATTAAAGATAGCATTAATGTATGCAAGTAAAATCCAGTATATAAAACATGCAAGGAGATATAACTGTGCAGTAGATTCTTGATTATTTAGTTTGCAGAATACAAATTCAAATAGCAACCAAAACAGAGAAGCATAGGACCCTCCCTCTGCTTAACAACTACCTCCTGCTCATAGAGTGACTAGATTCCAGGCTACCCTTAATGACCACTTCCTGTTTCCTGTATCTGCAGTTACAGTGTGAGGAAAATGGGTAAATGTTTATATAGTACAGTGGACCCCCGAGTTTCGTAAAAACTTCACTCCTGAAGTCTGCTCAAGTACCATTACCGAACGAATTTACTTCCTTAAGGAAAAATTTCACGTAGGTTAGTCTATTTCAGACCCCCAAAAATACACTTCCACAAGAACTTACAAAATTATACTTACATAATTGCACGATTTCCGGGGTATTCGTTAACCGAGGGTCCACTGTATATAAATTGTATATCACCCTTGGAGAGAATGAGATGAGGTAGGTAGGTAGGTTCTGGCTTTGTCTGTTAAATGGGAGCAATGTGATGTTACATGCTGTAGTTCCCACCATTCCTCCCTCCTTATACCAGAGATGGATCCATTGTTTAAGGTGTAGTACTAGTGTTATACCCCCATTTTCTGAGTCCATAACAAAAAAAAATATTGAGAAAATCGTGCCTTTATGTTACATTGAAGGGTTGTGATGGACCCTAAGCCATCAAATATTTTTGTTTAAATGTTGAATTAGAGTTACAATGGCCTTAAGGCCATTGCACAGGTGCTGCCAAACCCCTCAACCCAACAGTATCAAAAATACAATGTGATACTTTTCTCAATATTTTAGTATTTTCTCATTTTTTTTTTGTTATGCACTCATAAAATAGGGATATAACACTACTAAGGGTCCATTTAACCCTTTCAGGGTTTCGGCCATACTAGTACGGCTTACGCACCAGGGTTTTCGACGTACTAGTACGCCTAAATTCTAGCGCCCTCAAATCAAGTGGAAACAGGCTGGTAGGCCTAGATGTGAGAGAATGGGTCTGTGCAGTCAGTGTGCGCAGTATAAAAAAATCCTGCACCACACAGTGCGTAATGAGGAAAAAAAAACTCTGACCTTGTTTTTGGTTTATAACAGCGACTTTGCAGTCTATTTTCGTATGGTATTTATGGTTGTATTCTCGTTTTCTTGGTCTCATTTGATAGAATGGAAGATATATTACAGAAATAGAGATAATTTTGATTGGTTTCATGATGACAAGTACCTTGAAACTGAGCGCAAAGTAGTGAAAATGTTCGATTTTTGCTGATGTTCAAGAGTAAACAAATCACGCCATGCGTCCAATACACATCAACTGGCGAGTCTGATATTCTTGCACAAGTGCGCTGATATTATTTATACCGTTTTTACAATGATGCAATAGTATACATAACAGAAAATCTTCTATTCAAAATTGAAAGCAAAAGTAATGTAAGAGGAGCCTGGAGATGTGACTAATGAACAGATAAAATGTTATTTTAGTGCCAGGAATGTCTGTCTCGTTTATTCTGGACCCTATTTTGAAATTGGCATCTTTTGAAATTTGTGTGAAATTGCCAAATTGCCAATATCGGACCACTTTATTGGGTAGTTCAAATCGGTAAATTGGCGGTTTCTTGTACTCAATTGATAGAACAAATGGAATTCTAGCGAAATAGCTAAAAGTTTGGTAGACAAACATTGGAATTGGCCGAAAATAAGGCTCAAAGTTGGCGAAATCGCCGATGCGTAAACATCGTCGATACCGCTAACTTTGCGAGAGCATAATTCAGTTAGTTTTTCATCAAATTTCATACTTTTGGTGTCATTCCCGAAAAATTTGCGACCCTGAGAACGAATTTGGGAGAGGGCCTCACGACCCTGAAAGGGTTAAACATTGGACCCATCCCTTGTGAGTACATTCTTTGTAAATTTCCCTATTGAAAAAAAATTAATAGGAATTACAAATAGAATATTATTGTCCCAGTCCCTATCTCAAGTTATAACACCTGCTTAGATGGGAAAATGTGATTCCCTTAATGTATTTTTTTTACATAAAATATTTCTCAGGTCCCTCTGTCATGATGTATAATTAGAATATTGCTCAAGAATAGGTAATACAGTATTCTCAGTAGAACAGCTAGGTAATAAAATTTAGGTAATAGAACAGAAAAAATAATTAAGCACATTTTAATAATTAAGCTTAAGTATAGTAAACAAAACTGACAAATTAACCCTACTACTAGAATACAATATATTGCATAATTTTTGATGACAGGAATAATTAGCAAATACTGTACAGGTTTCAGTGTCTACCATTGTTTATATATTATGATTGCAAATAATTATGATACTGAGGCATTTTGAACTACAAAACTTAAGAATTTCTTAGCCTTTATCTTTTCTCTTAAATGATATTAAAGGTCTGATTTTCTTTTATATTCTTAGGGGTTTAAAAAAAAAAAGTTTCTAAAAGTACAGTGGACCCCCGGCTAACGAACACCCCGGAAATCGTACGATTATGTAAGTATAATATTGTAAGTGCTTGTGGAAGTGTATTTTTGGGGGTCTGAAATAGACTAACCTACGTGACATTATTTCTTAAGGAAGTAAATTCGTTCGGTAATGGCACTTGAGCAGGCTTCTGGGATGAAGTTTTTTCGTTAGCCGGGGGTCCACTGTACTTCTAAGATTTGAACTGTTAATTTAAGAAATTTCAAGATGGGCTTGTTTACTGTGTTTTTACTTTAGTTCAGTACATTTTAGAATTCACAGATGCTTAACAGTGTATGTGTATATTGCAGGTATATGTAGGTTTGTGTAACGGATGTGTGCAGGTATACCGGCGAGGTGCTGATGGTGCCTGGCAAATCCGTGAACCTCATAATATTGTCCTCGGCTCACTAGTAGTCTCGGCACTCCTTCCCATCAACACTCACGTCTATGCTGCTTGTGGAGACCATGTGCATGTCATCGATTGCTTTACAGCAGAAGTTACTGTAAGTTAATACCATTAAGAAAGAATGAGAGAGGGCGGGAGAGATAGAGGTAAAAAAAAATATATAAAATCTGTCTATTTTATCAACTCATGGAACAGGTGGAGTTTGAACCCATGATAAGCCAGTCCTAAAATTGGCAGTCCAATATGTTAGCCACTGTATCTTGATGGCCTAATAATTACAATTGATCTAACTAGGTATATTCCCTCACCATTGGAAGGTTGGCAGGGAGCACAAATGCAGGTTTTTAGAGATGAATCTCATACCAGCATGGTTGTAGCTTGCTCTAGCCCAAGTTTCCCACGAAGCCACTGTCATTATTAATGAAATTGTAATAACATGATTGCAAACTAATCCTGGAACAGGTGGAGTATGAATCCATGCAAGACAATGTGCTATGATCCAGTAGACAATACACTGGCCTGTTAGTTTTAAGACTGGCTTACCATGGGCTCAAACCACACCTTTTCCATGATTTATTTGCAACTGTGCCATTTTTTAACATATCAGTTATCCCCTCTGACTCTTCTAGTATCGTACCTTTGATGAGTTTCGAGAGTTTTTCTACTCCCAGAGCCAGGTATTGGGTCTGACTCGTCTGGTGCTTGTCTGGTCACCCAGGCTGTTGCTGGTCCTCTGACCCACATATCCACCACAGCCTGGTTGATCTGGCACCTGGTGAAGATACTTGTCCACTTTCCTCTTGAAGACTTCTATACTTGTCCCAGCAGTGTTTCGAATATAGTTTGAGGCCATGGACGTTGATACAGTGTTCCCTTATTTTGCCCACGGTGCCCTTGCTTTTCACTGTTTATTTTGCACTTTCCTCCCCTCTTTCTTCCTTGTCATATATCTACTTGGCAATGTATTGCATATGGACTTTAGCACATTACAGTTTGTATAATACAGTGGACCCCCGGTTTACGTTATGCTCCAAACTCGAACAATTATGTAAGTGTATTTTTATAAGTCCATGCGTGTCGTACGAGGCGACTAAAATGCCAGGAGCAAGGGGCTAGTAATCCCTTCTCCTGAATATACATATTACTAAATGTAAAAGGAGACACTTTCGTTTTTCCTTTTGGGCCACCCTGCCTCGGTGGGAAACGGCCGACGTGTTGAAAGAAAGAAGAAGATTTTTCTAAGTGTATTTTTGGGGGTCTAAAAGGACTAATCTAATTTACATTATTATGGGAACAAATTTGTTCGGTAACGGCACTTGAATAGCATTCTGAAATGAAATAATGACGTAATCCGGGGGTCCACTGTATATTGTATAAACTCTGCTTCCATAATCAGGGTTAGAATGAGAGGAAATAGAGTATCATGTCATTACAGTGTCTCTTATATACATTGTGCATCGGTTTGGTTGTTAAACCATTATCTAGAAATTAAAGTCACTCGTTTGTAATTAGTTCTATAGGGCAAGCATCTTAAAAATATGATTAGTTGTGGTTCTACTGGATTATATATTTACATTTTAAAATTCAGTACAACAAAATTAACAGCTTTATCTGGTGGCTTTGCAGTCTCTTATTTTCATTCTTTTATAGTCTACAAATTTATTTTCCATACTTCTTTAAATTTGTTTCAAAATTTCTTTAAAAGCTACTGAACTTGTACGGATATAATCCTACTGATTTTAAGAATTGAGACACTTATGCAAAATATGGGAATCTTTATTGAAGAAACATTTCACCACACAGTGGCTTCATCAGTCCAATACAAAGCAGGAAGGGACTGATTACCTCGTACTCCTCCTCTCCTTATACCTTCTTGCTTTGTATTGGACTGATGAAGCCAGTGTGTGGCGAAATGTTTCTTCAATAAAGATTCCCATATGTTGCATAAGTCTCAATTCTTCAACTTGTTGGTTTTCAAAACCATTTATCACTACTGATTTTAAATATACCACGACTACTAAAGTAGCAAGGAAGAGCGGTGTCATTTTAGAATTGCTGTGTATATGTGCCTTTTATAAAATATTATCTATTTATATTATACTAATGTACAAATCCTAGCTAGATTATTGTTCTTTGTTACTTCATTGCAGTTTATTTCTCCACAGAAGAAGTTCTCTGTACATCACGAAGGTGCTGGTGGTGTACAACTGATGGCACATTCTGGCATTGGACTCTGGATTGCCCAGCAGAACACTTCAACCATATGTCTATATCACACGGAAACTTTCCGACACCTGCAAGATATCAACGTTGCTTCAAATGTTAATCGTGTGTTGGGTGAAAGAGGGATTGCTGTTTCCAGTATTAATGTGACAGCTTTGTTAGCCTCAAGAGGACTCCTCTGGGTGGGGACAAATGTAGGCGTTGCTCTTACTATTCCATTGCCTCGCTTAGAGGGTGTACCAATAATTAGTGGACGTGCAAATATTAGCTATCATGCTCATAATGGACCAATAACATTCCTTCTTGCACTACAACCTCATGCCAGACCACAGGCTACTCTTCCTGAGTTACGGCCTGGTTCTCGTCAATCTTTACAAGATAACCTCAATCATCCTCAACAACAAGATGGCTCACGATCTCATGGTTCCGATGACATTCGAAGCTTTATAATTACACCAACACCTACATCACGACTTGAAAAGCAACAAAGCGATGGCAGTCTTGTACCGCCAAAACGTGTACCACCTCGCCTGCGGCAGCAGCTGAGTTCTCCTGTAATACTAAGACGTAAACCAAGAGACACCCAGCAACACGTGCGGCGTCTCTCAAAGACGCTACCACGTGGTTTAGGGCTAGGAACTCTAGCAGGTAGTCAGGAGTGTGATGTATATGGTCTCTATGGTGATCTGTTAAACGTTCACGAGTACGAAGATGAGCCAATGATAATAGGAGAAGGATTTTTGCTTTCCCGATATGATTCTATGCGCCGCAGTGATCCAGAATTGGCCGTTCCCTCTCAAGTTAGTACTCTAGATCGGCGCGTTAGACTGAAAGCCTCACGTCCTCGCTCCTTGGATCTATCGACCTGGTCCATGGATTCTAGGGCCTCCTCAGCCTGTACCACATCCTCAGGATCAGAAGATGGCAGTGGGGTTATTAATAGCGTTATTGCATTGAATAATGTCTCCACAGCAGCACACGACACTGTGTCTCACTCGACAAGTAGTAGCACAACAAATAGGTCCACCGTATCTGGACGTCGCAAAGAAAATGATCAGTCTCGCACACTGATGACACTGATGGGTGGACGAGGCTACATTAACCTGAGGCAGTTCCAGGACAGCCAACCTCCTTACTCCAATGACAAAGATGCACATATTGTCGTTTGGGAGATGAAGCTTTAACCAATCTTCTGTAGAACTTTATTTCTTATAACTTATTTACCTAACTCATTTTCTAATACTTTTTACAAACCCTGTGCAATTGTGATATGTCTTAAGTTTTGTGCCCATATTTAGAATGACTCCTGTTACGTATTTAGACAAGTGAAAATGTCATGTTCGACTTATTAATGGTTTATGTCAAGCTTCCAGTGCAAGGAAATTTAATGTCTGTGTATTATATAAACGCTTCTGTCAAGGCTGCTTTATATAAAGAAAAATATCTATTTACAGTAACAGTATATTTCAGGATGTTAGTGTAAATATCAATGAGCTGCAATTTTAAATACATTATTTTGGTCAATATTGCAGACCTTGTTAACCTGCTATGAAAATATTGTATAAGTGTATGTAATAAAATATATTATTTTGATTATTGTCTTAATTTTACAGTGAAAAACAATCAAATGACAATGACAAGTTTATTTTAGCATGATACATGTTTGTACAAAGGAGTGTAATAGTTTGGTGAACATGCCAAAAGCCCCTTTTATATGCAGAGCATTTTGGGCAAACTTTAGACTAATTTAAGATTAATAAGGCAATTACAGTGCAGTAATTTTACATATGGTCATTAGGCGAGTTACAATGAATACAAGAAAATTGAGCTTTAGTAAGTTCAGTAGAGAAAAATTACAGTTTTGATATTGTTTATAAAAAAATACAGTATGTATTATAATTTAGCACAATTTAAAACAATGAAGTTGAAATATTTATAAGTTTGAAGTAAGAGTAAATGGTTGAGCAATCATCAAGCACACTTTACAATAATGAAAATGAAACACTTTTAAGTTTGAAGTAAATGATCAAATAGTTGAGCAGTCTTAAATTATTTAGGAGTTTTTTTTGAGTAACTGGTAGGTATTAAGTAGTGTTTGTCTGGTTAATTTTGGGTGATGAGGTGATTTCTAAGTAGGGCCTTAAATTGATTTGCAGGCAGGGGCCCTTTGGTGTGTTCTGGCAGTGAATTCTAGATCTTCGGTCCCTTTATGTGCATAGCATTTTTGCATAGGGAGAGATGAACATGAGGGTTAATATTTGAGTATAATGTTGTGTGTGTGTAGTAGGCACAATAATAAGTGTGGATGTTTGGTATATCAAGCAAGTTAAGGCTCTTAAAAAGCAGTGGTGTGCTGTCTAGTGCAGGAATTGGTAATCAATCACACTGAAGCTTTTTGTTGGATTATTAAAGGTTTAAGGTGATCTGCTGTGGTTGAGCCCCATGCACAAATACCATAGGTGAGGTAAGGGTAAATGAGTGGTAAAGAGCAAGAAGAGCCTTTTGGGGTACATAGTACCATATCTTTGAAAGGATGCCTACTGTTTTGGAGACTTTTGTGGATATTTGCTGTATGTGGGTCTGGAATTTGAGACTGTAGTCAAGGTGGAGACCTAGAAATTTGCCCTGTGTGTGTCTTGAAATGGGTGAACCATTTATCAATATGTTAAGCTGTACATTTGAAGCTCTATTTCCAAATAGCATGAAGTAGGTTTTGTCTATACAGTGGTACCTCTACTTATGAGCAGCTTCCAACTCAAACAATTGTAAGTGTATTTTTGTAGGTGCTTTTGTAAGTGTATTTTTGGGGGTCTGAAATGGATTAATCTAATTTTCATTATTTCTTATGGGAAAAAATTCCTTCGGTATCTGCACTTGAATAGCCGTCTGGAACGAATTTTGCTCGTAACTCGAGGTACCACTGTATTGAAAGTAAGATTGTTGGTAGTCGTCCAAGTAGATATTTTTAGTGGTTCGTCATTTAGTGTTTGTTAGTATGGTTGGGTTTGGGTGAGAGAAGACATAAGTAGTGTCATCTGCAAATAAAATGTGTTTAAGGAGTTTAGATGCATTTGGGAGGTCATTGATGTAAATGAGAAAGAGAAGTGGGCCAAGGACACTACCCTGTGAGACTCCAACAAGAACAGGTTGTGTAGTGGAGTTAGCTCCATTTGTGTATACATACTGGTTTCTATTGCTAAGATTTTAGGTAATCTAGAGTGTCCTCTGACCCCGTAATGTTCAAGTTTTAGGTGCAATAGGTCATGGTCAACTGTATCAAAAGCTTATCGCAAGTCTATGAAAAGTTTCAGGGAAATTTCATTTGTTTCGAGTGCCGAATATATTAGTTCGAGCATAAGCATAATTGCATGGTTAGTAATTTTTTTTTTGTCTAAATCCAAACTGACAAGGGTTAAGTATGCTATGGGATACTAAGTAGGAGTAGACTTGTTTGTGAAATAATTTTTCGAAGATTTTAGATAGTAGGGGCAATAGGCCTATAGTTGTTCAGTTCAGCTGGATCACCTCCTTTGAGGATCGGGGGGACCCTTGCTGTCTTGAGTATGGATGGGAAGGTGGAAGATTCAATGGATTTGTTAAAAAGAGTTGCAATAATTGGTGACAACACATGAGAAGCTTTTTTATACATGAGTGATGGTAAGTTATTTAGGTCTCCTGTCTTGTTCTTTAGTGTTTTGGTGATGAGCGAGATTTCAGTAGGGTTTGCTGGGGGCTAAAACTAGAGTATTTGGGTAGTTACCAGTGAGGTAGTCTTTTTGTTAAATGTTCGAGTTTGGGATTTTGCTTGCTAGCTTTGTTCCTACGGTTGAGAAAAAGACATTAAGTTTATTGGCAGTATCTGTTGGCTGGAGGAGAGGTTCTTCTGTTTTGTTAAGTTAATCGCTCTGTTTTGAGACAGCTTTTTAGATCCTAGAATTCCAGATAAGGTTTTCCAGGTCTTTTTCATATCACCTTTTATGTAAAATTTGAACACATCAAATGTGAGGGGCTCTTGATCTAAGGAATCAGACCTGTGCGCCAATTCCTTGAATTGACCCAAAATGCCTTCCATCTGTTCAGGTTCTTTATGACCCCTGTGGGCTTAGTACTCCCCCTGTGAATATATAATAATGTTTCCAGACTTGCATGAAACTGAATCGGGGGATTGTATGTATATTTGGTATATACTTATACACAACTGTTATGTTTATATTTAAATTGCACTAAACTTACATGGGGCATACATCATTCGTTGAAAAGCAAGTGGTAGAGAAGAGGTTAGAATGGGTGTAAAATCGATGTTTAAATTAGTGGAGCAAGTCAGTTCTGTTAAAAGAAGTCAAAAAAGCAAGTCTACATCAAAATTGAGTGTGTCAGAGAAGTCAGTTAGTGAGCTTGTCAAGGTGTTGCATACAGTGGACCCCCGGATTTCGTACTGCTCCCAACTCGAACAATTATGTAAGTGTATTTTTGTAAGTGCTTTTGTAAGTGTATTTTTGGGGGTCAAACAGATTAATCTACTTTACATTAATCCTTATGGGAACAAATTCGTTCTGTAACGGCACTCGAACAGCCTTCTGGAAAGAATTATTGACGAAATCCGGGGGTCCACTGTATTTTTAAAAATTCTGTGTGATCTCTGATAGGACACTTAGGACATAGGGAAGAGATAGCAGTTTTGCAGTTGAGAAAGTATGCCTGTGGGAAAATTGGTAGGGCGTGAATAGTGGATTGAAGGAAGAATATGTACATCTTTACTGGTCTGAACATCAATATGTCCAGGGAGCCAGAAATGTGAATTTCTTTGTGCTTATTAGAAATACCTTTTGATTATAATAATAATAATTATTAGAAATACAACATAACTAAGGTGTTCATGAAGCCTTCACATATTATAATCAAATAAAGCCCTAAACCAACAAGGGTCATGCAGCAGTGAAGCCTTCACATAATTAGCCACTTTAGTAATGAGTACAGTGGTACCTCTACTTACGAGCTTAATTCGTTCAAGATGGCTATTCAGGTACTGATACCGAAGGAATTTGTTCCCATAAGAAATAATGAGAATTAGGTTAATCCATTTCAGACCCCTAAAAATACACTTACAAAAGCACCTACAAAAATACATTTACATAATTGTTCGAGTTGGGAGCTGCTCGTAAGTAGAGGTACCACTGTATTTGCATGCCAGGCAAGAGTTAATACGGCCTAGCAAGCAATAGAGTTATTACTGTATTGTAAAAAATAAATGCCAAACCCTTATGGGTCATACAACTGTACTGCCTGGCAAGAATATCACCTTGTGAATGTTGCTACATTTAAACTAAATATTGCACCCAGTGAATAAGGAAAGTGTATTGAATACTTATCATTGTTCAATAATAACCCATACAGAAATTCGGGTTCTTTTCAGCAGATACACAAATGAAAGAAAATGAATTTATAGAAAGGTTGCACCTCTCATCTCTGAATTGTGTCTTTGGTACCCCTCACAGTCTTCCGATTTCTGTGCGTTGAATTCTTTGCATAATATTCACACCACATATTGCTCTTAAACATGACATCTCTACTGTATCTAGTCTCCTTCTTGCCTTACACCCATTTAAAAATACATTCCTCTTTTTGCCTCCATAGATAACTCTCTTTCTTTCCACAAATGCCTCAACACATCTGAACTTGTCCCTCTCATCTGTGCCATGGCTCATCACTTCTTTCATAGGATCATCTGCTGGCATATCTAAATACAATCACTTCTGCCGTGCTCTCTTTTTTCACTGATGTCTAATCTCTCATTGCTGAGATTTTGTTACTCTCTTCTATGTTCATTTTTAATTTAATTGTTTTACTAACACTCCTAAAATCATCCACTTACCTTTGCAACTACTCTTCAAAATTTCTGGAGGAAAAAAGAAAAACTTCAACAATGAGCAATCGTGACAACTCCCACTTTGTATTAACTTCATTATTGTTTAATTCAACGCCTCTCTCCAACAACCTAGCATTCACTATTTTTATAGTGCCATCTAAAAATATATTGAATAACCATTGTGACATCACACATCACTGTCTAAGGGCTACTTTTTCTGGAAAATAATATCCTCCTCTCTCCTACAAACCCTAAACTGAGTCATTCTCTGCACAAAAGAAACTTACTGATTTTAGTAACCTTACTTCCAATTTCATATATGTGCTATATTGCTCCAGCCACCCTATCATATGACTTTTCTAAATCCTTGAATGTGACAAACAATGACTCTCCTTTATCTTAGTACTGTTCACTTGTATGCTTCAGTGTAAACACTTTGTCTACATATTCCCTACCCTTCCTAAATCCTCCTTGTTCCTCTGCATTTCACTTTGATCTGATATACTCAACAAGCTTACTCTCTTATCACTCTTACATTCTCCCTCATCCTTTTTGCCTTGTACAAAGAACTATTCCTGCTCTCTGCCAATCCTTAGGCATAAAATCACTGCCTCTTTTTCATCAACATATAACAACTTAAAATATTCTTTTCATCCATCTATTACCTCTACCTCCTTATCTAACATCTCTTTCATGTTCTCTCATTTTTAACATCCTGTCCATTGGCTTCTCATGCTCTCTTAACTTTTTAATCTTTCCCAAAGTATTTAGTATTCTCAGCAAAATGTGCCATTAAAGTCACAGTGCCGGCACTCTGAAGGAGGGGTGTTAATGTTGCAGTTTTATAACTGTAGTGTAAGCGCACCTCTGGCAAGACAGTGATGGAGTGAATGATGGTGAAAGTTTTTCTTTTTCGGGCCACCCTGCCTGGCGGGAAACGGCCAATGTGTTAATAAATTAATAATAAAAAAGTCACCCATTCTCTCTTTGGCTGTCCATTTGCACTCACTCTTTTAACCTCTCATTTTCTTTTCATATTCTCTGCCTTATGAATGAAACATGTGCAGCAGTTGGGTATCTTTACTGCTGAAATGTTTTGCCTGCACAGCAGGCTTTTTTTTTCAGTTAAATACACAAATACTAAATTGCTGGAGACAGTCAAATACAGTGGTCCCTTGGTTTTCACTGAAAATTCGTTCCAGAATGCTGCTCAAGTGCCATTACCGAACGAATTTACTTCCTTAAGAAATAATGTCACGTAGGTTAGTCTATTTCAGACCCCCAAAAATACACTTGCAACAGCACTTACGAAAATAACCTTACATAAATGTTCGAGTTTGGAGATGCATGAAAACCGAGGGACCACTGTAAGCGAGGTAATTTGGTGTTCAGTCCTCAGACCTGAAAGAAGTACGTATAGAGGTATTTTTGAGGTGTTTAGCCCTTGAGTCTTGAACAATCTTAAGAGACATATGGATAGAGACTTACACACTGGAGCCAGATGTGAGGTGCATAAATGGGAATGGCAATGCAGAAAACAGGATCCAGTAGTGGAAGTAAGAACACGGGAACTGAGGAGTACTGCAGTAGGTATACTAGCCCATACCAGATAGGTCTTTCTCAGATCCATCACACAAGGTTCCATCTACATGCCTTTATGTCAGATCGACCAAGTACAGTGGACCCCCGGTTTAGGTCATTAATTCGTTCCAGAATGCTGTTCAAGTGCCGTTACCAAATGAATTTGTTCCCATGAGGAATAATGTAAATTAGATTAGTCCTTTTAGACCCCCAAAAATACACTTACAAAAGCACTTACAAAAATACACTTACATAATTGTTCGAGTTTGGAGCAGTACGTAAACCGGGGGTCCACTGTACTGTGAATACAACTGAAGGAGGGATAGATTTATTATTATTATAATCAAATAGCAGGAGGGATAGAAATACTGCAGTTTGGAGGGGCAGTCTGAGCTGTAATGTCGATGTGTTTTGGCAAAATAGTGATGGAGTGAGTGATGATGAAAGTGTTTCTTAATTTTTTTGGGTCACCCTACCTTGGTGAGAAACAGCCAGTACCTTTGATATACCTTTGAAGAGTTTCACTACTCTCGGAGCCCGGCCATGGGCCAGGCTCGTATGTTAAAAGAATAATATTGTATTCTATGTTCTGTACATCAATTCTAAATTTTAAAAAACCTTTATATGCTAACTTTCTCCCTTTTCTCCCACCTTTTTTTTACCTCATCATTCCACCATACATTCATCTTCCCACCTTCCTATAACAACAAACCTCTGTTGCACATGGTAGCCCTGCATTCTTAAATCTATCCAATACCTCTGACCTCATTAACTCACCTTCCTCCCAATAGTTGTATATATCTCACCCCAGCTGTCTTTAGTTCATTCAAATTTCACCTCTCTTACCCAGTGATGCCATTCTTCTTGTACTCCATCTACCTCTTTCTGTAGCTACCACTAAATGATTTGATATCTGTCGCTCCTGTGAAAACATGCACAGCCAGAAGTCTACCCATCACCCTTTTTATCTTATTTATAATGTTAAAAAATTATCAAAGGGGCATTAACACTGACAAAAAATGGATAAAGAACAAGTTGAAATATTGTATATCATCGAAGTAAACTGTGAATCATCATTATAAAGGACTGATATAATGGCCTACTGACAAAGGACAAAATTCACTGGTAAATTTAGTTTACATTCATATTAAAATTATTGCGGAGAATTCCCGCTATTAAGGGGTTAATCCTTACATGATAAGATTACTCACTATACAGTTACCTAGACTTTAGTACTGGAGTGGGAAGTACAGTGCTGGCACTCTGAAGGATGGGTTGTTCAAGCACTTCTGGCATGACGGCTGTTGCATGGAGGAGGATGAACACTTTTCCTTCTTTGGAATTCTCTACACCAGGGATCTTCAACTTGCAGCCCGAGGGACGCATGTGGCCCTTCCAGAAGGTCGTGGACTACTGCTCTGCACTGTAAAAAAAAAAAAAATAGTGAATTAGTGTTAAACAAGATAGTATGTGTTTTTGAACTTTAAAATTAAAGGGAAATACAATGATAGATTAATGTGGGGTGAGGGGACACAGAGATGCCCCTTGATTTTTCCCTCAAGTCTGCCTTGGCCCTTGCATACAACATTTTAACACTGAAATAAGTGATGATTAAAGAATCCTCTGTGCATTCGAAATGAACAAAGGAACAAATTTACAGTAAAGAATGCACAGTTAAATATATACAGGAATTGACAACACTAAACAATTAACAAACAAACTTTTGTTTTTGTTTAAGAATAAGTTTATCTTGACATGATATATGGTTGTACAGAGTAATATAATAGTTGGGTGTACATGCCAAAAGCCCCTTAGTATGCAGAGCATTTCGGGCAAACTTAAAAATTAACTTAAGATTAGGAAGGCAATAATAGTTCATATGGTCATTAGATAAGTTACAGTGAGTACAAGAGAATTAAATATTCTATTAGGTAATGCTACATGGCTTTGATAAGTCTAGTAGAGAATAATTACACTATTGAATTAGTTTATAAAGATTACAGTATTACAATAGAACAATTTAAAACTATTTATAATATGATGTATTACAATTTAGTACTATTTAAAAGAATGAAATTTAGACATTCTAATTTTGAAGTAGTGGGTAAGTGGTTCAATCCTCAGCACAATATGAGTAGCTTTTGAGTAACTGGTAAGTATTAGGTACGGTTTGTCTGGTTAATTTTGGATGATGAGGTGATTTCTTAGTAGAGCCTTAAACTGATTTGAAGACAGGGGTCCTTTAGTGTGTTCTGGCAATGAATTCCAGATCTTCTGGCCCTTTATGTGCATAGAATTTTTGCATAGGAAGAAATGGACACGAGGGATATCGAAGAGTGATTTGTGTCTCGTATTATGGCTGTGTTCTGTTATAGTTATCAAGGAGGAGTTTGAGAGGAGGGTTTATATTTGAGTATAGTGTTCAGTGTATGTAGTAGGCACAATAATAAGTGTGGATGTTTTGTATATTAAGCAAGTTAAGACTCTTGAAGAGTGGTGGAGTGTGTTGTCTAATGCAGGAGTTAGTAATCAATCGTACTGCAGCTTTTTGTTGGGTTATTAAAGGCTTAAGGTGATTTGCTGTGGTTGAGCCCCATATACAAATACCATAGGTGAGGTAAGGGTAAATGAGAGAGTGGTACAGAGCTAGAAGAGCTGATTGGGGTACATAGTACCATATCTTTGAAAGGATGTCTACTGTTTTGGAGACTCTCTTGGAAATTTGCTGTATGTGTGTCTAAAATTTGAGACTGCAGTCAATGTGGAGACCTAGAAATTTGCCCTCTGTCTGTCTAGAAATGGGTGAACCATTTATCAATGTTTAGCTGTACATTTGAAGCTCTGTTTCCAAATAGCATAAAGTAGGTTTTGTCAATATTGAGAGTAAGTTTGTTGGTAGTCATCCAAGTAGATATTTTTTAGCAGTTCGGCATTTACAGTGTCTGTTAGTATGATTGGGTTTGGGTGAGAGAAGACATAAGTAGTGTCATCTGCAAATAAAATGGGTTTAAGGAGATTAGATGCATTTGGTAGGTCCTTGATGCAAATGAGAGAGTGAAGTGGGCCAAGGACACTACCCGGTGGGACTCCAACAAGAATAGGTTGTGTAGTGGAGCTGGCTCCATTTGTGTATACATACTGGGTTCTATTGCTAAGATAAGATTTTAGGTAATCGAGAGAGTGTAATTAATACAAAACTACAGTAAGAAAATAGCATCTACTGCACTTGTGAGCAAAAATAATTCTGAAATCTGGATTACGAGAAAATTTCAGACATTACAGCATCACACACTGTCAAGATTCACCTGGCTTGTGGATATATAAATACAGTCACTAGTAATGAGCTTTAGCAAGGCACTCACTACTGGTTTTGTGGAAGGGGGGGAGAGAGAGAGGGAGAGATTGCTTTGGGCAGGTACTGTATAAAGAATTGAATAACACGGTTCATAAGTTGATGCCGAAGGTTCAGACGTTAATGCTGAAGGTTCAAAAGCTAGACCTAGAGGCTCAGAAGTTGAGCCTGGAGGCTCAGAAATGTGCACCTACATAGACTAACACCCCCCCCCCCAAAAAAAAAAAAAAATGTTTCATGTCATAAAATGAATCGGATATTAAAGATTAATGTCGCTCAGAATTTTACTTTTAGCCAGGGAAAAAGTGCAAAACCCGTAGGGGGTCGATAGCAGCTGGGAATGGGGAGTCATTCAGATCCATGTTAAGGCGAAATAACTCCAGTTCCCGGGGATCAAGATACCTTCACCAGCATCAGGGTAAAATTACGCAGTCATGAAAAATACCACATCGAGATTAAGAAGCACCGAAATTGCATCTACACTACTGACAACGGAAATAAGTACAAGGACCCCAGTGGAAACAAGTCAACGACTTTTTTGGGTTATTCTAGGTAATTTACACATATGTTACTATGTATGACAATTTGTATAACTATTTGTGTGTACCTGTACTTAAATAAACTTAATACTGACTTCTCAGTAGAATGATACACAAGTCTTTACATTTTTTTAGCTGATAAAAGAAAGGACAGACTTTCTATAGGTTATCTCAGGAAAACAAATTTTGGAATGGTCTATGCAAAATTGTACAGAGGACATCCTCAACTATCCCATGAAGGTTCACTTAGTAATAGTCGTACAGCATTCGAAGGTTTACGTGGATTTCAACGATTTCGAGTTTTATAAACTAATTTAGCACAATGACCAATTTGTCCACACACAAACTAAAGTATCCTGCCCTTAAGATTCATCAGCTATTAAATACTGAAGCCATTCAGAAAATTAGGTTCAAATATACTTAACGTGAGGGATTAAGAATTAATCACAATTTTCAACAAAATTGGTAGATTTGCTCGTCCACTTGACTTTCAGTCTCTGAGGTCATTAAATTAAGAGCCATCTGTTTATTGATCGTTTGAAGATACATCAGAGGGTTTGGGAAGTTGTTGGAGCCATTTCAGGACGGTGGGAATAGGAGCAATAACTTAGGTTATAGGACACCTCCACTTGCCAATTGTCCCTAGAAATCTGCTCTAGTTCCCGTACACCAGTTGTTGAGAATTTGAAGGTTATCGGATGAATTTTTCTCGTGTTATGAAATAAACACGAAAAGTTGGAAGAAAATTCAAGGAACCATTTCAAGGTCCCCCTTCATGGTAACCTAATTATGCTTGTGTACACTTTTGTACTTTCCAACCATATTCGAGTCAAGGTCATTAACGTGACCAATTATGAACATGATCTTAAATTGTTAGTGTTCGCGTATCAACGCATTTTCCAGCTTGTCATTAAATTATAAAATTAATTCTTGCTTTTCAACTGAAAATACAGAACTTTCTGTACTCTCAATATACTGAACCATAGTAATCCATTTATTCCTGGAACATTCGGGAGTGGCATCAATACAAACTGAAAAATAATCTGCAACAAATTTAATCAGGAATTGCTTGTGTAAATGAACCACGTTTAAGAACCTTTTTTTTATTATTATTGTGGAAAGACTGGAAATACGTATTCCTTTGGTTCTTGTGATTCTCTTATGCGTTTAACATGTTCGGATAAAAGTGAGAAATATTTGCCGAGAAGCTCAGTTATGACCAGGAAGTCTGTATATGAAAGAGCACCAAAGCTATTAGTGTAACCAGAGTCTATTATTATAATAAAAAATAAAGCGCTAACCCTACAAAGGTCACACAGCAACCAGAGTCTAACCCCACTTGAAACTGATAACGTTTAGGATGCTATCAAGAAGGCTCTGCCAGTTAGTTATTAGTTTCTGTTGCTATTTTCATATACCTGATGCTGCCCCACTTACTGATGTCCATGGAATATAGTTTTCTTTCCGGGACATTGCATTCTCATGTGATGGTATTCGGTCTTCCAGCTTCAACCTCTGACGTTCTGTCCTGATGCCCAGAGAACAGATTCATTTACTGGACTTTTCAAAAGGAAGAAAAGTGCAGTGCTGAGATTGTTTCTCACTCCAGCATAACAAATCTCTCGCCTGGAAGAACTTACAAGAGTAGGGAAAGAGGGATTATCTGCATCGTGTTATTTTACTAGGCATTGCTCTCGCCTCACGGTGTCTTTGGTTCAATTCCCTGCTGGGTGGAAACGTTGAGCATATTTCTTTATGCCTGCTGGCCTTATTCACCTAGCAGTTAGGTACCTGGGTGTTAGTAGACTGGTGCGAGTCGCATCCTAGGGAACAAGATAGAAGGACCCCAATGGCAATAAGACAGTCCTCGAAGACTCACTGACTTTCTTGGGTTATCCTGAATGGCTAAGCCTCCGGGTTACAATCCCAACAAATCTTATTTTTCTATTTTGAAGAATGAATGATGTATTTGGGCAACATTGTTCTTGTCAACTCCATCATTTACAGCCAGACAAATATTTTACTTCAGTGCATTGTTCTAATCTTCTTCTTCCCTCCCACCTTGCCTTCCTTGCCGCCCTGACCTCGTATCTCACTTCTGGACCTCTTCCATTACTCTATCTTTGACATCTTCTATGACCTCTCTCCTCAATGGAAATAAGTCACCTTGTCTGACTTATTTCCATTGGCTTATCCCAGGTTCTCTACACATATGCTGATATGTGTGATAATCTATAACTGTATTTGTGTATACCTGAATAAATTTACTTAGCATTACTTCAGGTACTCGTTTCCTTTGTAAGGCTGTTATCTGTTGTATACTTTATAAAGTCCAGCAATTTTAAGTTTACTTGCACCATATTGGCTATCTCCATTTGTCGGCTTACAATGTACTATGTTAATTAAGTTTATTTAGGCACAGGTACAAATAAGTACAATTATCATACATAGGATAATTAAAAAAAAATCAAAGTGACTTGCACTTCTTTAATATCACGTGATGTTTCAATTATCATCTCTAATAAAAAAAAATGTATTTAAATGCCATCTTAGTTAACTAGCCATTTGCAGTCCAGCAGAGACTTAACGGCCGTCTGGCACTTACTACCTGGCTCCCGGCGCTGACCAATCTCAACCTCCCGTGGCACCTCCCTCCCTCCTGAACCGACCAATCACAACCTCCCGTCGCCAAGAAATCCCCATGATCCTGACAGTGGGCGGAGACTATATAACAGATGGACGTCTCTGGTTGGCTGCTTCCAGTGTTCCCATGGCAACCGCCCGGGCGATGTGAGGCCAGGATAACTTACGGCTGGGACCGTCAGCGCATCATTACCCGCCTCGCCAGTGGCTGCTACGGCGCGGCTGTTGTGGCGGCGAGCGGCATCGAATGGATTTTTTGGAATGGGAGGTTGAAACAAAATGTCCCTGGATCACTTTCATCTTAGAAGAGGAATGATGTTTTTCCAGTTGTATACTTTTATCTTAAATATCGATTAGGATAAGAAAAAATGCTAAACACTTGGCGAAGATAATGTCAACTGATCATGAGGATTCCTCGCAAGTCGGCTTAAGATAAGATTTTCTTCGGATTTTTAACCCCGGAGGGTTAGCCACCCAGGATAACCCAAGAAAGTCAGTGGGTCATCGAGGACTGTGTCTTATTTCCATTGGAGTCCTCAATCTTGTCCCCCAGGATGCCACCCACACCAGTAGACTAACACCCAGGTACCTACTTGCTGCTAGGTGAACAGGACAACAGGTGTAAGGAAACACGTCGAAATGTTTCCACCCCGCCGGGAATCGAACCCGGGCCTCCGTGTGTGAAGCGAGAGCTCTAACTCATGTACACAGGTTGGTTGGTTAATTGAATTTAAAGGCTAACTTCTACACGAGGGCCATTAAGTCTGCATGTCACTTGATCACCACCATAAATACTAAACAATCTAAAGTTAATGAATACAGATGCAGAAGCCAAATAAAAAATATAAAAAGGCACAATACCGTGACTGGAACAATACACAGATAACCCGCACACAGGACCGAAACGTCGTCATAAGTTTGTCTTCTATATGCGGGTTATTTGTGCATCACAAAAATAATGTTTAGCATTACTACTGTTCGATTTTATTAGTGAAGAAAAATGCAGACTGTTGAAGCAGGAACCAGGTAAAATATATGTCCACGGTCTTTCGGCTGAAAAGCATTAAGCCTCTAGCAGCAGCCCACACCGTCATGGTATCCACTGCCGCGGCCTGAGTGCCACCTGAGATCAGTGACATGCCACTTGAGGAGTAGAGTGCAAGATCATTTACACGCCATCAGGGATAAGTAATAATGATGGAATTACCGATAAAATGTTAGATACAACTAATGTGACTTTTTTTGTGGCAAAGTTTCGCTCCTGGAGAGCCACAATAAAATGTAACATTAGTTGCATCTGTGTCCTTTTATTTAGCATCAGGGATAACAATGACCATGGCTATAATAAGGCAAGTGATGCTCAAAATATAACCCTGCGGGATCCACACTCAATATCCCCCCATCCCCACTCTTCCAGGAAAAACTCATGTGAGTAACACGAACCCTTATCTTGAAAGACCTTTTAGACAAACTGTTGGAGAAACGGGATTACACGGCCGGTTGACTCGCAAAGTACTTCCCGGACATCTTTCTGATCTTATTCCATCCACTTCTGGGAGGAGCATTAGAACTAACTCCCTCCACATAACCAACTCAGGACTGACATAGCTTGCAGAAAGGAATGCAGTCGAATTGCATTTTTCGCAGTAGCAGGGGCCAAGATACCCTGCAACTGTACATGGAAAGGTGTCGAGGCATGAAAGGCAAATTTGGAACCCAAAACAAACTCTTTTTCCTGAGTTTAATCTGCAAACATATATCAGGCCTAATTCCTGAAAAAAGGGACACTAATGGTCTGATAGTTCCTTTGCAAGAGAATACATTAAGTTAGATGAGAGTTAGCAAGTAGTCTTTCTGGCAACATTCCGAAAGGGAAGGCTGCAAGGAGTTGGTGACCTTACTTTTGCTGCCTGGCTCTTGGTCATCTAAATGTCCCTATTTCTGAGGAATGAGCTACTTTAGAAGTCTAGGAACCAGACCATTCTGAACACGGCGGTTAGAAGACTTTCTCTGGGAGTAAACTATTTACATTGTTTATCTCCTGTGCACCTTTCCGAGATTCCTGCAAATACGTTGTCTCAAATTTCCCATGCTTAGTACCTGAGGATGACCTAGGCCCCTTAAAAAGGCACGCATCCGACACTGCCCCAACTAGACGCAGAAGCCCTTTTTAGGAACTAGAAGCCACTAAGTTGTACCTAATAGGTTCCCAGGACAAACTACAGGCCTCAAGTCTTCAACTCTAGTCGGAGGCAACTCAAACCGGCTTTTCTGACCAGGCATCCCAGAGCAGCAAATCCCAGCAAGTGGTGGCATTGTAAGCCCCTTCTCTGAAGAGGGCATGTGACCTATTGAGGAAGCAGGATGTGCCTTCCTCTTAGCCTGTGTTTCCAACAGGCCCCCTTTTTTACTTCCTCAGGAGAGCTCCTCTTCCCCACCATCCACCAGGTCACTCAGATGACAACAGGGGAGCAGTTCAGATATAAAAGTCTTCTCGTAGAATCTTCGTCCTTCAGTGTTCCAGTTCTCAGCCATGGAATATCACTGGAAGTGAATCAACAATGCGTTACAGCAAGTGAAAAGTGGGCAGAAAAGAGTGTGACTCACTAGGATTTTGTCAGGAAGTCATTGATAAGAGTGTTGCAGTCCTAAGAGAGCAATATAGATACTTTACTGTTGTACAAGTCTTGCTCATCAACTTAATGGTATATTCTAAGAGCATGGTTAAATGTGCTCTGCCAAGAAATTACTATAGCACAAATTGCATATATGTCTGAGCCACGGAAAATGGATATAGAATATAACTTTCTTGGTGTCAATTTTGTTTTTAAACCTATATCCTTTCCTCATCCAGTTTTCTATTTCATCAATGGGAAGATAAACTATTAAACAATATTGACATCTCACCGAGATACACTTCACTTATCTAAGAAAATATCATTACAATTAAGTATTTTTAAACAGATCTTCAGGATCTTACTTCTAAATTATCACGGGGAGCGCTAAACCCTCACGGATTATACAGCACCTGTAGGGGGGCATTCAGGCTCAATTCAGGGAACCGGAGCACAGATCCAATTCCTTAGATCAAGAGCCCCTCACCAGCATCAAGGAACCTCCCTGGAGGGGATTAACTTCTAAAGTACGAGATCATTTATTCCCAGGATGACTCGAGTCTGGAACACGATCGTAATGATATCAACGAAATAAAGTCAGTTGATCAAATGAAATTGCTGGCCCACAGATGACTCCAACTTCATCCTGATCCATATTTGTATGTATCGTAGCAATGAAAAGGCTTTCAAATGAGCTGATGTAGGTAACAGATCTTACGTTGTCAATAAAGTTAGGTCTTTAACTTAACCTTGTAAAACCCTGTGTGTAAAAAAAAAAAGCTGATGTGGAGAAGGCAAACTTGAGGTGCAAGTCACTATGAATTTCGTAGAATATTTCTTTAATATGAAACAAAACTTGTGTCTGAATTAGTCCCAAGAAGCACTAATAGTGGCTCTGAGTTTTATGATGTTACCTTAAGTCATCTTTGGTATTTAAGTATTTGAAATAAAATCTAAGGGTCTTAAAGTTTTCAATAAAGTGTCAAGTGAATACGCTCATGTTCAGTTCCCTCTGTTTGGGTGGAGGAGAAGGTCGAAATTATTTTTGCACTGTGGAAAGCGTTCATTTCATAATTTCTCCACCTTAGAGGCAAGACTGCCTGGAGAGGTGGGAGCATGAGGGAGGTGGCTCCTACGAGTATAACCACGAGTCCCTTGGTGACTCGTGTGGTTAGAACATCTCCACCAATCATTAAATTCTTCGACGTCAGCTGTACGTTGTGAGCAACCTCAATCATCTCTATTCTTAACCTCTTCACTCAAAGGGGAAGGGAGTAGGGAAAAAAAAAATCCTGTATACTTCCGCTATGCTCCCTCCTCATCCTCTACCTACCCTGGCAGGAAGCCCCCACGGCTGGCCAGGTCAGAGTGGTTCATAGTCTGGTCAGCAGGAGGCACCTGTAATTACCAGCAATAAAGCTTGCTTGCCTTCTCGTGAATTGTTTTGAAGTTTCTCGCATGATAAAGAGGGAGGGGAAGGGGGACTGGTAGGGATGTTTTTTTTATTCAGCAAGATTAGATACATCAACAGCAAGTTGCTGTTTGTGTTTGACATCTACACAGTGCGAGCAAAAGCTTCTGTTCCCTGTCACATCCCATCATACAATATGGGTGACTGTTAAAATCTGTTAGACTGAGCTGGGAGACTTCAGCAGTGGCATGAGCTTATCGTCAAGTATTCTATTGTTGGTTCCTCATCTGTAAGAGATTCAGAGGTTCGTTTCAGCAGGCTGAGTTATTACATGGGAATTTCCTTCTCTCAGGAAGGTCTGTAACCATACATAGGATAAATGCAGAGCGGGGAACAAATTTTATATACGAGACAGGAAAAAAAAGAGTTGGCGGGGAAGGAGGGAAATTTAAATAATATATCAAATTTCCTACAATATATAACTATATAAAATCTTGTGCCTGTGAATAGATGCGTGTACCAGGGTGGGGGAAGCTAGGATCAAGGAGGGAGGCTGAAGTAGTGGCGACGATTGCTTTGGAGAGTTGGGGGGAGAGGTCCGAAGTATTATGGTGTTAAGGATGAAGGTAGGGGTGTTGGGGAGTGTGTGGAGGGGAACGTAACGGGTGAGACAGTATGCAAGGATAAGTGTGGAGGTAGTAGGGGTGGGAAAGAGGCGCGTGTGTGAGGGGTTGGGGGTTATCCATACCTATGCCAGCACCTTAGTCGAACTACAGCAACAGGTACGACACAGCCCGGGAGGCCAGAATCCAACAAATATCTCTCCAGCTAACTTAAGCTGAGAATGGCATTTCACTTCACTTATTCCACGGACAGCTTGTCCGTGTTCTAACAAGCATATTAAAATTCTGTGTGACCATCATGCCTTTCCCTCCTCTATGATAGTCTTGAATTACTCTGGGGTTAATCTTTTTGCAAATATTTGAACCTTTTCTATCCATTGCGTATGCATGACCAGGCGAGTGTTCAGGTCACGAATTGCGTTGTCTTGACGGGGCGTTGCATACTTGAGATTTTCTGGAACTAATTTTGACATTTTTTATTGAATCTTCTAGTTTTGCTCACTATGTTACTAACCCACAGGAGCCTGCTTAATTATCTCCTATTTCATCTAGGATCTAAGATTTTTTTACTTTCAAGTCATTAGCTGCGAATGCTGCCTTGGTGTTCACGGTAGTTCTAATATCCTCTCAGTCCCTCCTGTTATGAATGGGTAGATTTTAAAATTTCTGTATTATAGACAGATCCTAATATTATTTCTCCCAAAATTTAGCCCGAACCCTCTACATTTTACTCTTACTTAAAATCTTCAATATGGATTCTCCTACCCTATATTTCTGGTATCACTTACCAGGTAAGATGCCTCCGATATAACCATTAATTTTATTCTGCTGTTACTTACATGTAACAGCATGTTCTGTCAGCATTTATAAATATATCGTTGAGGCTCGTATGACTGATGCCACTGAATTTTGGAAGTGTCAAGAGGGTAAAGGGGATGGTTTGAGTAAGTGGATGTACGAGTTGGTGGCAGGGCAGGGCAGCAACCAGACTGTGATAGATATGTGGGGCAGCGGGTCTGGTTGACCAGCTAGCACCAGACGAGCCTGGCCCATGGTCGGGCTCAGAGTGTAGTAAGACTCAAAACTCATCAAAGGTAAGGAGATAGTTTCATTGTGTGTGAGAAGTAATTATATTCATGGAGAACTAAATCAAATAAGGAGGGTAATTCCTTGGATGAAGAGTCGTTCAAGGCACCACCTATTGAGGGGACATGTATGTCAAAATGAGGGAGGTAGTGCCGGACGGGGATTTTTATTTTAATTAGTGGAAAGCGTTAACCCATTGGGGTTCTTCAGAACCCGTAGAGACACTCAGGTTCCAGGCAATGAAGGGAGAGACTGATTCTGTGGGTCAAGAACTCTTCATTGACATCAAGGTGCGGACACAGGACAAGTGAGGGGGGGGAGGCGCCCAGGAGAGTCAAGGTGGGGCTTTATTACATATAATCATGGGGGAGACCTAAACTCGTAGGATTATAGGTGGGGCTTTGATTAGAGCACTGGTCAGGATCGAGTCAGGAAGAGTTCTTGCTTGGTCTGACGTCAGCTCATTCGTAAAATTTGCCTCTCTTCTGTTCGACAACTTCCCTAGCTGTCTTTCTTCACATCTCGACTTTAGTGAAACAATCATTTTCATTACCCTCGGAACTGACGGGTTTGTGGCGAGAGCGTAACCAACCGAGCCACGAGTAATTAGAAAGCCAACCCACTCGTTAACCCTAGTATGACAACTTGTCATTCCTGGGTATTTCAATATAGACATGCGCGAGAGCGTTGAAAATACTCCCATAGATGTGAAAATAGTTCACTGTAAATAATGTGAAAGATTTTCTGTTGCCTCTTAATATTATCCAGTGCCATATTTAAAAAAAAAAAAAAGGTTAATAGAGTATTCTCCCACAAAGATACGCACACATACACATGGCAAGCAACGATGCTAGTTCCTGAGCTATTGGGCCCCAAGAGAAATTTTGCAGGGCAGAACAAAACTGTTTTGGGACCCCTGGGGGCCAGGCTGAGGCCCCCAGTCTAAGTGTATTTTACATAATTATTTTTATAAATAAAATAAAAATAGTTGAAATTACAAAAAAAAAAAAAAAATCAAATTAAAAAATCAAAATAAAATTTCTATGGCTATGGGGGTCCCTTCAGATAGTCACAGCCGGGCCCCGTACCAATGTAATATCCCCCCCCCTTCATAGGCCCTGCTGAGCTATGAGGTACGAGCTATGTGGAGAGGCTAAAGGAACAGAATAAGGGAAGGTACAAAATACGTAGGAATTTATAGTGTAGACAGGGACAAACTGAGACGGGGAAACAAGTGAACGCAGGACACAGAAGTTAAAAACAAAAAATTTGATAGATACCACAAGACTAGGAAGGAGTCTCTCCGAGCAACAAGTTGAGAGGCAGGGCCGGAAGCCAAGACTCTACCCCCCCCCCTCCACTTGCAATCATGAATGCATACAAGTACAAATACTTATAGTTTCCTACCAGAAAGTTACGCCTGTTCGGGTAAGATCCATTTTCGTAGATTAAAATAACAATATTGAACTTCAGCACGACGGCCATCATGAGTTATATATGATCTCTTACAGTCATAAGTATTTCAGATTTCTGATTAAGCGTAAAGAGTTCAGTCAGCGTTAATGTAAGTCAGTCATTCGAGATTCAGCTTTTTCTAGGAATGACTTTTTCAGCAGCATGAAATAAAATAAACCCCAAGGGGTAATTAATTTTAAAGAAAAGTATTACATTTACTTAAAAAGTTTTTATTCATAAAATTTAGCTACTAATTTGGAACAACAAAAATAGAGAATTAATTAAAAAAAAAACTGCTTAATATATACTGCATGTCTGAATTATCACGGAGGAGCGCTAAACGCGTAGGGATTATACAATGCCTGAGAAAGGGAAGGGGGGGGGGGTGTTGGAGGGCATCCAGGCTGAATTCAGGGAATTGAGCCCGGATCCAATTCCCTAGATCAAGAGCATCAAGGAAGCTCCCTTGAGGGAGCTGCAAATCTGAAAATATCCCACCTGGGATGAACGATATTACCCAAATACAAGTTAGCCAGGACATTATGCTCTTAAGTCATAATACTAAAGAAACATACGTGGAGTAGAGGTATAAAATAACCAGCGAACTATACAGGAATTAGAAAGACTAAGACTGTACACCGTCTCAGCTGATACCTAAACTCAAAACATACATGACAACACAGCCTGGCTGTACCCGGTGAAAACTTTTAGAAAAAAAAAAAAACATTACACGTCTGAAAAAAAAAAAACCATACCACGGGTGGGGTTAGAACCCGTGGAATGGTTTGTTTACAATCGTGTCATTACGATTTCGTGAGTCATTACACGTCTGCCTTTCAAACAACGTTCATAGAATCGTGATTCAACAGTATCGGAGGCTGTGACACATGGAACAGAATAGTCAAAATAAGCCGATAGAAATTTATGTTCACAACTTACAACAAATCAAAGTGTAGAGAATGATGGGAGCGAGTTAGGTTAACCACGTAGAGTAGACACTGTTGTCGGGTCACCCAGCAGGAAGCCCAGGTAACCCACGGTCTCGATAGCAATGTGACTTTTAGTTGAGCACTGATCACTGCCAAGAAGAGAGCACCACGGATCGCTGGATAATGGGTTTTAAAGCCCATCTACTACACTAGGGTCATTAAGCTGCACGTATCTTATTTACCACCAGATGAAGATACTTTAATCCCTAAAATAGGGATCAAAGTAATCTCTCAGCATATATACGCTGAGAGAAACTCACATCTCCGTGTATATATCGTGCGCACCAGCCCACTCCCAGTGGTTCTCTACACTCAACTAAAGAATGATAATAGCAGAGCAAGAAAGTAACACCTCGCACTCCACCCACCTGACAGCAGTGCTAGTTAAGGTTAACTGTACTTTACTGCTGCTGGTACATTGCTCCCTACACGATACCCCCTCACGGGAGGTTCCTTGACCCTGGTGAGGGGCTCTTGATCTAGGGAATTGGATCTGTGCTCCAGTTCCCTGAATTAAGCCTGAATAACTTCCATCATTCTCCCCTTCCCAAAGGCGCTGTATAATCCAACGGGTTTAGCGCTTCCCCATGATTATAATTCTAATTCTAATAATCCCTACACAATATATTTTCTGTTGAGCCTTCATGAACGAGAACCTAACAGGACATAAACCCAGGATAACCCCTCCCTCTCTCCCCCTCCCCTACCTCCCCTCCCTCTCTCCCCCTCCCCTACCTCCCCCTCCTCCCTCCCTCCCCCTCCCCTACATCCCCTCCCTCTCTCCCCTCCCCTACCTCCCCCTCCCTCTCTCTCCCCTCCCCTACCTCCCCTCCCTATCTCCCCCTCCCCTACCTCCCCTCCCTCTCTCCCCCTCCCCTACCTCCCCCTCCCTCCCTTCTTCCCCATCTAAAAAAAAAAGTTAAAGTAACCTATGTACATTATTCACGCATGAGTTACGTTAGCTAGTACCATTATTCTAGCTGTTAGATAACGATAAAGTGCTTATAGTAACTCACTCTATCATAATTAATAGAAAACAGTTATGATAGAGTGTAAAAGATTTACGAAATATTCTAGACAGGATTCGTCGTTTATCACACACACACGGGGCCAGGAGCTATGAATCGACCCCTGCAACCACAATTAGGTGAGTACACACACATACACACACACACACACAAAAAAAAAAGCACACACCGAATAACCCATAAATCGTCAGCGTCTGACATCACACTGGAAAAAAAAAAAACATCCTGACATAATCAGATGAAATCTGAATCACTACAAATTCTCTATTTTGATGGGCAATTAATTAGGATTTGTTTTTTTGGCTGGACTAAACTTATACTGGTACGACCTTTTTTTTTTTACCTCCGTACCCTTCCAATATTTACCATATTTAACATTCTCAAGCAACAGAAGATGATAACAGAAATTAAATTTCAGGTGCAGGATACTTATAAATGGAGGAATCTGCTCTTCAACATATTATTATTATTATTATTATTATTATTATTATTATTATTATAACTATTATTATTATTATTATTATTATTATTATAACTATTATTATTTTCATTATCACTTACTATTTCAGCTTTTATTTATTATTATTATTATTATTGATCGGGAAACGCCACCCCCCCTTCCCGGTAGAGGTGACACGGAAAGTGGAGGGTAACACCATTTTCTTGAACCAAGAACCCAGCATCAGCATCAAGGTGTCCTTCTCGAGGGGATGGAGAACTTGTAAGTTCCTCTAACTTCGCCACTGCTTCCTTCCCACCTTAAAACTCTCCTACACAACCAGCAGAAACCCGAGTGAAACTTACCACGACACAGAGACCGAAACGTCGTCATACGTTTCAGTCCCCTAAGGGCGGGGTTATTTGTGTATTGTTCCAGTACTGTGCCTGTTCATTCTGTTTTAAACCCTCCTTCTCTACTACCATCACTCTTCCTTTTGTCTTCTTCCTCCTTCGTTCCATCTCCCTCCTTCCATGCCTTCCTCCCTCCTTCCATGCCTTCCTCCCTCCTTCCATGCCTTCCTCCCTCCCTCCCCCCCTCGTCAAACCACAGTACTAACACAATGCAGGAATCTATAATTTATTTATGTAGCAGAAAAAAAACATCTCACGTTCGTCTTGGGTATTTATATAGCCAGGTGTGTGATGCAGGTGTGTGTATACTCACCTAGAAGTACTCATCTGTATGTGGTTGCAGAGGTTGAGACTTAGCTCCTGGCCTCTCCTCTTCGCTGGCAGCTACTGGTGCTTCATACTCAGATATGGGCCTGACAAGGACTTGATGTGTGTGTGTGTACTTCCCTACGTGTACTCACCTATATGTGGTTGCAGGGGTCGAGGCACAGCTCCTGGATCTGCCTCTTCGATGGTCGCTACTAGATCCACTCTCCTACGGCTACAAGAGCCTTGTCGTACCTCTTCTTAAAGCTATATATGGATCCCATGTGTGTGTGTGTGTGATGCTGGTGTCAGCGATACAAGTGTGTTGTGCATGTGGTTCTCAGAAGAGAAGGTTGGTGACCTCTGAACAAGATCATTCACTTAACATGACAAACAGTAAGGGAGCCAGTAGGTCACCTTGTAGTACCCCACTCACTAGAAACTTCCTCCGTCACTTTCACTGTTTCCTATCTCTCAGATACTTATTGCTCTGTGTACGTTCTCCTTTATTCCTACGTGTTCGTCTACCCTATTAAGTGATATCTACTGGAAATTAGTTTCAAGAGTTTTTATTTTGTAATAAAGAAGAATACAGTCCACCCATCTCTACCTCCTACCTAGACTGATAGACTGATATGCCACAACTACTTCTTTGACTGTCTCCAGTGTTGTATTCGACTGAAGAAACCTGTTGTACAGGTGAAACTTTACGGCAATAAAGATACCCAAGTGTTGCACATGTGTCTGTTAATTAACTTGTTGATATTATTTACCATTATTATTAAATAAATCCCGAGGAAATTCGTAAGGTAAAAATTCCCGTCCCCAAAATCTTGTTGGGTCTTCACTGGCAATTCTTACTCTTAAATATTCCGTTACCTATATATATATATATATATATATATATATATATATATATATATATATATATATATATATATATATATATATATTGGGACGACGTTGACGTTTTGTTATTATTGTTGTCATCGATGTAATGGTAGTAGTAATTGTGTTGTAGTGGTGGTAGTAGTGGTAGTAGTCGTAGTAGTAGTAGTAGTAGTAGTAGTAATAATAGTCGTAGTAATAGTAGTAGTAGTAATAGAAGTAGTAGTAATAGTAGTAGTAGCAGTAGTAATATTAATAGAAGTG
>WNWK01010938.1:60000-67357 GCA_009830355.1 Cherax destructor
GTGAAACGTTTCGCCACAAGTGGCTTTTCCAGTCCTAATACAGAGAAAAGTTAAAGACGATTATATATAGTTTATACGTACTCGTTTCTTAGTTGTCTTTATTAGGACTGAAGAAGTCACTTGTGACGAAACGTTGCCTTAATAAATGTCTTGACCAGTGCACAAGGGCCTTTACCTACAACTTATTGGTATGTTCATTCCACTTCAACCCCTGAGCTAAGCCGGCAAATACCTCTTATATGGCGTACACACATACACACTTAGGCAGGGAAAGAGACGGTACTTCACGGGGAACATTCAACATTTCACGGAGAATTCCTCTCCACATTCCTTCAAGTGAAAACATAACTGGAATCCAATTTGTGGACGGGGGGAGGGGGGTTAGGAAGGGGGATGGGTGGGTGGGGAGGAGGTTAGCATTAGAGGGCTGTCCACTGGTGGGGTTTCCCAGCAGAGATTTCTGAACACCATCTTTAGTCTCCTTTCATGACCTCCTCGAGCAGAGTGTCTTGATGCTGGTGATGGGTTCGTAATCCAAGGACTTGGAGAGCTACCATCCCTTTTCCTTTCCCACAATGTCATTTCATCATATTCCTCAGGCGCTGTATGAACCCTACGGATTTAGAGATTTCTCACTAATATATACTACTACTTTCAACAATACTACTACTACTACTACTACTACTACTACTACTACTACTACTACTACTACTACTACTACTACTACTACTACTACTACTACTAATAATAATAATAATAATAATAATAATAACAGCAACAAAATCAACAGCAACAACAATAATAAATCAAACTCTTTTTTCCTGTCAGCGAAAACAAGCAAAAATATTTTGAAGCATTAGCGCATTCGGCTCACATCTGTAGGACCCGGATTCGATCCAAGAACAAATGGAAAGTTTGGGTATGTTTTGTTATACCTGTTGTCCCTGTTGACCTTGCAGTAAGTAAGTAGGTACCTGGGTGCTGGCTGACTGTTGTGGGTCGCTTCCTGGGGATGAGGATCACGGGACCCCAATGACAGAAAGCCACACTAAATGGGCTTTCTTAGGAATAGGCTAGGTTACTAACCCTCTGAGTTCAGTCATCGTCATTTTCATCATCATTATCATCATCATCATCATCATCATCATCATCATCATCATCATCATCATCATCATCATAATCATCATCATCATCATCATCATCATCATCATCTTCATCATCTTCTTCTTCTTCTTCTTCTTCTTCTTCTTCTTCTTCTTCTTCTTCTTCTAGGGATGGGAAGAAATAATTACTTTTAGATACGTTCCTCTCCCACACTTAGTGTGGAAAATGCTATTGAGGACATTGCATCCCTGAAATGCTGAAGCTCCCTGAGAGTGCCATGGGTGCTGCAGGGAGCGTAGGACAGAACTTACGAGGACACACTGGGAAACATTTGTCAGTGATGTCAATGCCCACACCCCGGGCATGGAGGGATAAAAAAAAGAATTAAGAACAACGAGGACTGACCAGGTCGCTCACCCTCATTCTCTACGCATAGTGAGTTAATTAGTCAATGTTTGGGATGCTGCACCTACTATAAGGAGAGACCAGTTCGTTGTATGCTCTGCAAGTAAGTTATTTGTAGCATTCCTTTCACTAAATTTGAGCTAACTAAAGGCAAATCAACATTGCCTAGGAAGGATGGTGTTGCGGCATATTTAGATTCCTCTGTCAAGTATCAGAAAATCCTTTACTTGAACTATGCAACCTGACTTATGCAACTGGGGGATCTACCTAAATCATGGAGCAATAATCTCATCGTTCCATTATCCAAAACCCACAATCAGTAAAATGTATTTCAGTTGTAAATAATCTGGTGATACCGACAAACTGTGGAAGAGAACACTGGTGTACAGTTTAGTACATTTATTAAATGAAACGTTTCGCCATGAGTGGCTTCTTCAGTCCTGAAGCAAAACACGTGAGGAGGGAGGTACGTCAAATATTTTCTGCAATTTGAGGTTCCTCCTGCGTTACCTTCCTTTCGCTATAATTCTCCTGCTATGTCTATATATTAATCCGTTTTAGCTTACTCTGTATTAGGACTAATAAAGTCATTCGTGGCGATTCGTTTCCTATAATAAATGTCATGAACTACACAAGTGTCCTTTGTGTAGCACATTTTAGACGATGGTCCTCAATCGTCTCGAGCATAAAATCCAACAATTTATGTCCTCTGGCTACATGGTTTCATGCTCGGTGTGAGTGTGCATCATTGCGTGACCACCTCCCTCACGCTGCACGCTGACAGATCCTACGCTACTTTCCGTGACCTTAAATCTACCTTTGATATAGCTAACCGTCGTATAATCATCAGGGAACTTGCTAGAAAGGATGTCAGTGGATGTCTTCTTCACTTGCTCAAAGGCTGCCTGTCCTACAGAAGATCTTCTATGCTCTTCCAGAGGATAAGTATAACTAATGGTTTCAAATCAGGATCTTCTCTTGGAGTTGTCCTCAGTCCTACCTTATTCAGTGTTCTAATTAATTCTTAAGTAAATTGCTAACCAACTTGGTCATTATATGATTAGATTTGCTGATTATATAATGATTCGCTCTACCAGTTTCTCCGACATCTAGAGCATCCTTAATCATGTATTAGCTTCGTGTTAGGACCCGGGGTTAATTATCTCAGCTATGATGCGTCCAACAATATCAGCAGAGACTCTTGTATGTCATTACTGCTCGGCTTTGGCTTTGTTATAAGTACTTCTTCAAGTTGTCACCACTAAGCTGTTGTCACACACTGCGTCATTATGAAGAAGAAAGGAAAAAAAAATAATTCATAGACAACTCACAAATTTTCAGATGTCAACTTATTTTATCCATAGATGTATATTACCAGCCATTCTGGAAGAATATCCTGACTTTATCCATTGTAAAAAAAAATCAAACAAACTGAACCTGCACTTTCACAATTTCCTGAACCTGCACTTTCAACTTTTTGAGCTGCACTTTCAATTTCTTGAACCTGCACTTTCAACTTCCTGAACCTGCACTTTCAACTCTCTCAACCCGCATTTCCAACTTCCTCAACTATAACTCTTCGGGACATTTGTTATAAGGTGAAAAAAAAAACTAAAAAAGCAATGTTGTGAAGACCCTTAAGACCAGAGAGACCTTCACACAAGTTATGATGTGGGTGAAAGGTCTTAAGACCACAGAGACCTTCATAGAAACCGCTGAGGTGGGTACCGAGATACTCTGGGAAGCAGAATTAGAAAATATGAATGCAAGTATGTGTACTATTGTTAATGGAGAATTTGGTGCAGTTCTGACTAACCCACAGGTCAAGAAACGTTTCGAACACAGGGGAAATCTGACGTAGAGGATGGTGAACACCCAGTGGCTAATCACGGGTCAAGGGGACGTTTCACACACAGGTGAAATATGACAGAGGTTGGTAAACACCAAGTGAGTGAGTCCAGTACTTCAGGGTAAGACTAGAGTGAGCCCAGTACTTCAGGGTAAGATTAGAGTGAGCCCAGCACTTCAGGGTAAGACTAGAGTGAGCCCAGTACTTCAGGGTAAGACTAGAGTGAGTCCAGTACTTCAGGGTAAGACTAGAGTGAGTCCAGTACTTCAGGGTAAGACTAGAGTGAGCCCACTGCTTCAGGGTAAGACTAGAGTGAGCCCAGTACTTCAGGGTAAGACTAGAGTAAGCCCAGTACTTCAGGGTAAGACTAGAGTGAGCCCACTGCTTCAGGGTAAGACTAGAGTGAGCCCAGTACTTCAGGGTAAGACTAGAGTGAGCCCAGTATCTCACGGTAAAGTCCAGAGTTTCAGATAAACACATAAGTGAGCCAAACATCACAATAGAAACACCTGTAAGCTGATTACCTCAGGTAAAACACTCGGGGTGAGCCGACCATCACAGATGTATCAAACACCACCTGCTGCACATGTGGGGTGGGTGTGGTCTTCGCCAGCAGATGTGGTCCGCCCTACAGGTGTCTTCCTCATCAATTTCCACCAGTGTCACCTGTGCGCGTGTATGTGTGCAGTGTACACTACAGCTGTGCGCTACAGAATAGACGACTGAATGGAAGGGGACGAGGCTGACGAGTTGATGTTTTGATTTTTATTGATGGGATCTTGATCTAAGAATTTTGTAGCTGCCCATCCACTTCCTCGGATTAAATCCGATTATCTTCCATTTCTCGGAAAGGGTATGGGTGTTGATGTATAGGTCTGTGTAGGTTTGGTTAACTTGTGAAGGTATACTCCTTGAGTATATCGCCCACTTTCTTGAGTATATCGCCCACTTTCTTGAGTATATCGGTCAACCACCTTGAGTACATTGTCCACCTCCTTGAGTATGTATTTCGGTCGCTGCTCTACCCAAGAAAGGTATCCCCATACTGCACAACCCCAGCCCCCTGTACCTCAGTGCAGAATAAGTCTGCACACGTTTTCTAGCGTTTTAGAATTGCTGCTGCAATTGAATTTTACCGGAAAAGAAAAGCCAAATTTTATTATATATATATATATATATATATATATATATATATATATATATATATATATATATATATATATATATATATATATATATATATATATATTGAAGGAGCAAATATATTAGCGTTGAAGATTTTAAGTCGACGGGAAGAGGCTCTCACAAGTTATCACATGGAAACTAATATATATACATATGTGTGTGTGCATCTGTGTACTTACCTATTTATGGTTTCAGGGGTTGAGTCACAGCTCCTGGCTCCGCCTCTTCGCTGGTCGCTACTAGGTCCACTCTCTCCCTGCTCCATGAGTCTGTATACTCACCTAATTGTGGTTGCAGGGGTCGATTCATAGCTCCTGGCCCCGTGTGTGTGTGTGTGTGTGTGTGTGTGTGTGTGTGTGTAACTGTCAACTTAGGGCAGACACAACTTAAAACAATAATGAACCTTAGTATCAGATGCATCAGGATTTGAAGTTTCAAGCCACTCCCTAGAGGCATTCGTGAGTTATCTCACGAGAAATAATGCCAGACAATTTTGTAAATATGCTTGGTAAATCGCACCTGCACACCTGAAGACAACACGCGTGTTGAAAGTTTGAAGACAATCGGTGGAGGTATTATCAACTTATTCCTAGTCTTTGTTGCCGTTCTCGTTTTCCTCGTCCTCGTCGTCGTCCTCGTCCTCCATCTTCTCTTCAGAGAGACAAGGAAGAGCATCACGGTGAGTGACGGTCACCTGCTTCCGTGATGAAGGACTTCCAGTTTTTTCCCCCTCTCACTGCCTCACACGGACCACCACGCACATCATCACTCAACACCACGCACATCATCACTCAACACCACGCACATCATCACTCAACACCACGCACATCATCACTCAACACCACGCACATCATCACTCAACACCACGCACATCATCACTCAACACCACGCACATCATCACTCAACACCACTCACATCATCACTCAACACCACTCACATCATCACTCAACACCACTCACATCATCACTCAACACCACTCACATCATCAAGAACCATCCCGTACCACATCACTGACACAAATACGTAATAATCACACACACACAAATATATATATATATATATGTGAAGAGGAAAGCTTTGATGGAGAGAGGTGAGGAGTGAGGAAGAGGAGGAGATAGAGAGGGGAGAGGTGATGAAGGTGAGGAGGGGGTGACAGAGGGGAAGGGGGAGAAGGAGAGGGAGGTTAATTGAGGGCGGGGAGGCTCCGCCCTCCCCCACCAACATGCTCTTTACGTTATGCTCGATCCGGGGCCTCCTCCCCCTCTTCCCCTCTCCCCTTCCCCCTCATCCCCTTCCCTCATCCCCCTCCCCCAGGGGCCTCGAGGAGGAGGGTTGGTGGGTGGTCATGTGACTTAATAGACAAATATAATTTAAGCAATTCAATACTACTGCATTTTAATAATTATAATAATAATAATAATAATAATAATAATAATAATAATAATAATAATAATTAAAATAATATTAATACTATTATTTCTATTATTATTATCACTATCATGTTATTTATTATTATTATTATTATTATTATTATTATTATTATTATTATTATTATTATTGAGGAGGTACTACGATTTGATAAGAGGAATATAAGCACAACATCAGTTCCCTGGATCAAGAGCCCTTCACATACATCAAGATAAAACGAACTTAACAGGATGGGTATGAGGTGACTACCATCGTAAGGATGGGTATGGGGTGACTACCATCCTAAGGATGGGTATGGAGTGACTACCACCCTAAGGATGGGTATGGGGTGACTACCACCCTTAGGATGGGTATGGGGTGACTACCATCCTAAGGATGGGTATGGAGTGACTACCACCTAAAGGGTATTAGGAATGAAGTGATACAGGAACAATCAGCACATAGCTTCAAGAGTAGGTATGATAGGTCCCAGGAGGCCAAGAATCAGCGATACAGGAGGTTGCAGTTTAACAGAAGAGGCCATGAGCTGGGACTCGACACCCAAAAAGACAACTGAGTGCAGTCGATGAGTACACAACCACATTCACAAAGAGTGGGCGACTGTTACGAGCGGGGTTCCACAAGGGTTAATCCTAGGGCCAGTGCTGTTTCTGGTATATGTGAAGGACATGACGGAAGGGATAAATTCAGAGGTGTTCCTGTTTGCAGACGATGTGAAGCTAATGCGACGCATTAAATCGGATGAGGATCAGGTACGACTACAAAGGGAGCTGGGCAGGCTGCAAGCCTGGTCCAGCAACTGGCTCCTGGAGTTTAACCCCACCAAGTGCAAAGTCATGAAGAATGGGGAAGGTCAAATAAGACCGCAGACAGAATACAGGCAAAGGGGCCAAAGACTGTAAACCTTACTCAAGGAAAAGGATCTTGGGGTGAATAAAATATTGAGCACATCTCCTGAGGCGAACATCAACAAATAACTGCTGCAGCATATGGACGCCTAGCAAACCCAAGAATAGTGTTTCGATACCTCAGTAAGGAATCATTGAAGACTCTGTACACCGTGTACGTCAGGCCCACACTGGAGTATGCAGCACCAGTATGAAATCGACGCCTGGTAAAGTACTTCAAGAAACTGGAGAAAGTGCAAAGGTTTGCAACAAGATTAGTCCCGGGGCTTAGGGAAATATCCTACAAGGAGAGGTTAAGAAAAATCAGCCTTACGACATTGGAGGACAAGAGGGATAGTGGGGACATGATAACGACATTTAAAATACTGAGAGCAATTGACAGAGTGGATAGGGACGGAATGTTTCAGAGATGGGTCACAGCAACAAGTGGGTCACAGCAACAAGTGGGTCACAGCAACAAGTGGGTCACAGCAACAAG
>WNWK01010939.1:0-67349 GCA_009830355.1 Cherax destructor
AAAAGAGATGTAAAACCTCATCAATGGAGGACGAGGAAGGAACCTCATGAAAGGCAGTAAGATGTGCGTAAAGGTCCCATTTCGCCTGGTCAAATAGCCAGCATGGGCTACGAGGGGGTGGAAAATACAAAGGGGATTTAAGGATAATTGGGAAATGATCACTGTCATGTAAGTCCGGGAGGACAGACCAGGTGAAGTCAAGGACACTTAAGGAAGAGCAGATGGAGAGATCAATGCAGGAGAAAGAATGAGTTTGAGGATCAAAATAGGTAGGAGTACCGGTATTTAAAACATGGAGAGGGAGAGAAGCAAGAAATGCCTCCAACTGAACGCTATAGGAGTCACAGTGCGACCCTCCCCAGAGAAAATGGTGTGCGTTAAAATTGCCAAGTAATAGGAAGGGTGGCGGCAAGGAAGAAACCAGAAAATCAACATATGGGATAGACAATGCTTGCGAAGGGGAGAGATATAAAGAACAGAGAGCATACCACTTATTCAAGAGTATATGGGCTGCGGTGTAATGTAGAGAAGAATGAACATAGAGCTGACCGTATGAAACACCAGTGCGTATAAGAAGAGCACTTTCGTTAAAGGTTCCATTGGATAAAGGATCTGAGGAATACAACAAATCATAGCCTGAAAAGGGCCGAATAACAGAGGATTGCAATTTGGGTTCTTGCAAACAGACACCAACAGGGGAAAACTGGAAGAGCAACACCTGAAGCTCACCCAGGTTACCCCTGAGACCTCGGATATTCCACTGCAAATAAGCCATGATTTATAGAGAGAAAGATAGAAGTCGAAGTTAGAGGTATCTATGGACTAGGGTTAGAAAAGTCCACGTGTGGAGGCAGCGGAAGACTCATAATCAAAGAAGGAGTGGGACGCTGTGAAGGAAGGAGGGGTGTAGACGGAGAAGAGAGAGGAGGAGGAACCGAAGGTGGAGCGGTGTCCATCAACGTTCCAGACTCTGCAATAAATTCTGCTATAGCTTCCAGATTTTCGGAAGACAAAGATGTAGCATGCGGGACTACATTAGAAATGGAAGGAGAATGAGCAACCATCAGGGAGACTATAGACTGTACTAAAGTAGAGGGCGAGGAGATGGAAGAGGAAACTGTCGAAGGGGCGTGGGAGGGGACAGGAGTGGAAGTGGCCTGGGGAGGGACAGTCAAGGAAGAAACTTGGGAGGGGACTGGGAATGAAGATATTGTACGAGGAGGAGGATGAACCTCCACACACGTTACAGAACTAGTCGGAGGCGAAGAATTGGGATTTTTTGCCGGACTTATGAGAAGAAGGGGGCGCTGAGACTTATGTGGTGGATGAGGGCATGTAGACACAGAACTGTGCGAATGAGTAGAGGAAGGGGTGTGGACAGTATGGGATGCTGAGGTAGGGACCTCGGAGCCAAGAACAGCAAAAGGATTCGAGACAGGGGTGACTGAAGATGCTGTAACCACAGAAGAAGCCATGGAAGTTGGGACCCCAGAAGTGGGGCGACGTTTAGCAATGCAAGAATAGGAAACACAGGGAAGTCTCCCTTGAAGGCGTAGATGCGAGATGGCCATAGCATATGAGAAGCCTTCCACCTCTTTGACACATCGGATTTCCCGCTTGTTCAGGTAAACCTGACAACGGCGAGAGTACGATGGATGCACCTCATGACAGTTTAGGCAAGAGTGAGGTAGATTACAAGAAGGACTGGCATGGTCGTCGGCACCACAGACTGGGCATTCGGCCATGGACCTGCAATATTTCGCTGGATGACCAAAACGCCAGCTGTTTCTACACTGTTGCGGTGTAGGGGTCACCTTTCGAACTTGCAAACGTTGACCTGCAATGTAAACCGAAGGTGGAAGTTCACGGCAGTCAAATGTTAAACGAGCTATATTGCAAGGATAACGTCTTTGCTTATTGGCAGGGAGGACAAAAGTGTCAACTTTAAGGATAGGGAGTACTTGGAGCTCAAGCTGCTCCAAAATGTCATCACCACATGTCTGGAAATTCCGTTGGACAATGGTGTGGGGTAATATGACTGTACCACTACAAGAATTGAGTGAATGATGTTTGTCAATAGTGATAGGAATAGTATCTATTGTCGTAAGGAGAGAAAGATCGCGAGCTTTGCCAGCCTTCTGGACCGTGATGATACAAGTGCCGCTTTTGAGAGCATGAAATGAGATATCTTTACCTACATGGCGTAGGAGAGCTTTACCAATACTATGATTGGAAAGATAGGTATTTAGAGAGGTCGGTCGTAGAGAAAAAAACTTTGTCCATTGAGTATTGTGAAACAGAGCATTTAAGGTGAGTGCGTGACGAGCTGGTCGTTTCTGAGATTAATGAGCAGGAAGTGTCGAGTCGTCATGTAAGGGTCTTGGTCGTTTGGATGAGGGACCAGAGGCGGTCCGACGTGTGATGGGTGCACAATTCGAAAATTGCTGCACCGTTAAGGGAGAAGCCTGAATCAAGATCAGAGAATAGCGAAGGTCAGACGTATCGAAAGGGCCAGTCGGAACCCCGGTACCTGAACCAGGTGATGAACCGGCACCAGCAAGAGGTACAGGGGTATTAGAGTTGTCCGAAGAGTTGTCCATTAAGGAGGTAGGGTCAGAACTAGGTGCGGTATCAAGAAGGGGCCCAGGGTAGGTTCACGAATTAGCACATCCATGGTTAGGTTACTTCTTTCTTTTTGTTTTTAAGAAAAATAAAAAATAAGAAAATAAAAATAAAAAAAAGAATAAAAAAATGAGGAGGAACGTGGAGGAATAGCTCCTAGGAGGAATGAAAGGGGCGTAAATGCCCCTCAGTGCCCAAGAGGACCTCAACACCACAAGTAGTGCAGATGCTGCATGGAACCCATGCCATACCCTACCCTTCATGCCAGTAAACCAGCAACCCAGGATAGCAACCTCACATCCACCGAGCCACCTCGGCGGACAAAAGAGAGGGCGACCGGATATCTGCCACAAAGCATACTGCCTTCAGCCACCACCCCCGGAATCCGAAAGGTGGCCTCCAGAGATACACCTGTCGCCTGTATGATACCCAAGGCCACCCCCCGGGAGACCGAAGAGGGATCGGGACATCTCCAGGCGATCCAGATTCCACGGCAAACTACACCACCGCCAAGAACCTCAACAGAATGGGATTGGACCACGGTACCCTTCCCCCTACCTAGGAACTAGAATGCCTGTGGAGAGAAGCTCCCAGGGTAAAAATGGGAAGGAAATAAGGGAGGGATGAGGAGGAGGAGGTGGAGGAAAGGAAAAGGGAAGATGGGAAAGGGGAGGGGGGATTGGGGGGTAATTAGGTTCTGGTCTGAGGAAGAAGACCAAGAGGTCCAATTCCTCAGACCAAGAGCCTCTTTACCGCGACAAGGAGCCCCCCTTAAAGATGAATAAATTTATAATAAAACAATGGTTATTATTACCAATTATAAATAATTATAATTCTCTTTAATATTAATAAAATATTATTATTAAACTATTTACATCTAAGTCATGATTAGTTTGAATTTAATTTATTGTGAATTATTAAATGATACCAGGTGACATTTAATGACAGTACTTAATGGTTTTAACCCTTTCAGGGTCCAGAGGCCAAATTTCACAGGGTGCACAAGTGTCCAAGAATTTAAAAAAAAATCTTTTTTTTCTTCTGAAATGATAGAGAATCTTTTTTTGAAGGTAATAAAACAAAACATACTAAATATAATGGAAAATTGACGAAATTATACTCTCGCTAATTTTGATGTGTCAGCGATATATACACATCGGCGATTTTGCTGACTTTGACTCCCATTTTATGCCAATTACATTATCCCAGTCGACCAAATTCTTAGCTATTTCACTAGTCTTACTTCTACTCTATCTATTGAGCACAACTGTTTCAACTACAAAATAAAGTGATTGGAAATTGGTAATTTAGCCAATTTAACTCAAAGTTCAAAATATTCCAATTTCAAAATAGGGTGCAGAATAAACAATGCAGGCATTCCTGGCACTAAACTAACATTTCCTCTGTTCATTAGTTATGGTTTCAGTCTTTACAAATGAATTCCATTTTTATTTTTTATTCACATAATGAATTTTTATTCAAACCAAAAAATGGAAGATTTACTGTTATGCAATATTGTAATAATTGTACAAATAATATCACCACATTTGTGAACGTATATTATACCCACCAGCTGGCGCGTATTAGACATGTGAGGTCATTTGTTTACTCTTGAACATTCGCAAAAAATTAACATTTCCGTTCAGTTTCAAGCCATTTCCTGTAATAAAACCAATCAAAATCATCTCTATTTCTGTACAATATATTCCATTCTATCAAATGAGACCAATAAATAGCAAATACAACTATAAAAAGTATAGAAAAAAACAATGCAAAGTCGCTGTTTTAATCGAAAATTACGGTCTCAGTTTTTTTCTCTCATTATGCACTGTGTGCTGCAGGATTTGTTTTATGTGGTGCACACTTACCACATAGATGTATTCTCTCATATCTAGGTCCAAATTTACCGCTCACAGCTTATCTGAGTGAGTTGAGCTCATGACGTAGAACTACGGTTTGAATCCGTGCTGTAGTAGAACTACAGCACGGACCATGAAAGGGTTAAGTGACCATAATTTTTAAAGGGGTGAACCAGTAAGCCAGCGGAAGGCCTTGGTCAGATGACCAAAATCTCCAACAGAGGGTCATCATCTGGCTAAGACATGTGTCAGGAAACCCTTCTCTTGTTTCCTGATGAACCTTACCTAACATTTAATGCCAGTCAAAATTTTAATTAATGTGAGTTCTTTGTTGCCAAACTTCTCAAATCATGGGAGAGAAAGACACGAGTCGAATTTACGAGCCTAAACTAGTGTTGTACACATCACTATGTCAGTCTGCACTCACCTGTCATTGTGTATATATGTGCTGCTGCAGCATATTACCATACACACTGGTCTTATTTTTTTTTAAAAAGTGGACTTAATAAAATGGACAAAAGAATACTTGAGATGTAAACACTGCAGCACAAAAGATGCTGTTATTACATCATAACAAAAATTTGATATAATTGAAGATCATGTAGGTGGTGATAGTAACTAATATAATAGTACAAGATGTTGCAACACCTGAAGCTATGGTATGAAATATTATAAAAGATTAAGAAGAAAAAAAATGCAAAGTTACATCAAGTTTTTGTTGTTTGCAGATAACTATAAGTAATATTAGTGTTGCAATGATAGATATGTTGAGTGTTTTAACTGTATGGTTAGAAGATTGTAATATAAAAAATACATTCTTATCAGAACAGCCATCCAGACAAAAGCTTCAAATTTATTTAAGACAGTGAAAGAAAATGTAAACAACAAGGAAGTAGAAGAAACTTTTTGTTTCCTGGTTCAACATTTTAAAACCAGCTTTTTAATTTGTATTTTATGTTGCCAAACTTAAAACATGAGGCACGAGCTGTTCAGCAAAAGTGTCACATCCTAATATCTGCACTCTCATTGTGTATATAGGCTGCTGCAGCAATGTACCATACACACTGGTCTATTTTTTAAAGTGGACTTAATAAATGGACAAACGAATACTTCAGATGAAGCACTGCAGCACAAAGAGTGTTATTCATCTAACAAATTTGATATAATTGAAGATCATGTAGGTGGTGATGTAACTAATATAATAGTAAGATGTGCAACACCTGAATCTATGGTCACTGAAATATTATAAAGATTAGAAGAAAATGCAAGTCATCAGTTGTTGTTTGCAGATAACTAAAGAATAGTAGTGTTGCAATGATAGATATGTTAGTGTTTTAATGTATGGTTAGAAGATGTAACTAAAATACATTCTTATCAGAATAGCCATCCAGCAAAAGCCCAATTTATTTAAGACGTGAAAGAAAATGTAAATAAAGAGTGAAGAAACTTATGCCTGGTTCAATCAGTTTTGAATCAGTTAATTGATAATGTTAAATGATCAGTGAGGCGGCCAGCACAGATGTCACACCTGAATATCCTGATGTTTCCAACATAATAATACAACAAACTAAATACAATGATCAACAAATTTTTAATGTAGACAAAAGAGACTTGTTCAGGAAATTGATGACTTCCAGAACTTACATTTATAAGAATGAAAAAAAACTCAACCTAGATTTAAAGTGTCTAAGGATCACTTAACTCTTTTATTGGCAGGTAATACAGAAGCGTATTTTTAAATACTAAAACCTTTCCACAGACCCAATTTGCATGTCACATTTATCTACCAAATACATGTTGGCAAAGTTAGTAATGCAGTCCCCCTCAAGAGAGGTTCCTTGATGCTGGTGAGGGGCTCTTGATCTAGGGAATTGTATCTGTGCTCCAGTTCCCTGAATTAAGCCTGAATACCTTCCATCTTCTCCCCCATGCCTCACAGGTACTGTATAGTCCTACAGGTTTAGCGCTCCCCCATTATTATAATAATAATGGAAAAAAATGAATACCCGTTAGGACTTTTCAGTAGATCACAGCATCCAACTCCTCAAGCTTGATCATTATGGTATAAGAGGCCATGCACTTGCATTTATCAAGTCTTACCTTACTAATAGAAAGCAATACATCTCTCTCAAGGACACAACCTCCTCAACAAGACCCCTGGACACTGGTGTACCACAGGGTAGCATTCTTGGTCCCCTCCTTTTCCTTTTATACATCAATGATCTTCCAAGTGTATCTTAACAACTTACGCTTATTCTCTTTGCTGACAACACGACTTTTGTCATCTCACACCCAAATCTCGCCTCACTCAACACCATTGTTAACAAAGAAATCCCAAAAATAGCAACCTGGTTGACCTTCAATAAACTTACACTTAATATAGACAAAAACTTTTACATTATGTTTGGGAGTACAGCAAGTAAGGTCCAACTAAACATTATGCTTAACAACACCCTTATTGCTAAATATAATGAGGGAAAATTCCTGGGTCTCCAACTTGATAGCAACCTGAAATTCAACACCAATATCCAACACAAAAAAAGTTTCTAAATCAGTTGGCATCCTCTCAAAGATACGTTATTATGTACCACAAACAGCACTACTTACACTATACTATTCACTGATCTACCCTGACCTCACCTATGCTATTTGTGCCTGGGGTTCCACAACGAAAACCCCCTAAAATCAATAAAACAACAAAAAGCTGCAGTGTGAATGATCACACAATCTACTGCTAGAGACAACCCCTCTCCCCCGCCCGCACTTTTCAAAGACCTAAACCGGCTCACTACACAAAATTTTCACTCATTCTATTGTGCAACCCACATTTATAGAACAATCAATTCTAATATAAATCCCGACCTGAAACGCTTTCTTTACAGTTGCAATAGGACTTAGGGGAGGGGGTACCAATTTTTTTTCTTTCTTTCTTTTCGTCCGATTTCATTCATTTTTTTTTTTTTTTGGACGTAAAGACGTGTTTTGGACCTTATTGTCTGTGAGTTTCAATAAGATTGCCCTAAAAACAAAAGAGAATAAAATATTTACTGAATATTCTATGAAGATTCCATTTAAAAATTACCTCAGCCTAAATGGCACAACGAAAGGTGGATTTGAGACTTGGTACGTATAAAACAATGCTAAAGCTATTTTATCACAGAAGGTATTCGTGTAATTATCTCTACTTATTCTACAAAAAAATAAAGTTCCTCAGTTTTTGTTATATGCAAAATATCTTGCCCTTTACTCCCACTCAAATCCAAAAATATTTGAAATATTGCAAATTTCTCTTCGTGATAATTGTTTTATGGTTCCTGTCAATATTATTGCATTTACTTTAATAATAAATGGTGGATATCATCAAATAGGTCAATAACTTGTTTCCGAGATAGCGCGTGAAACGCCTCCGGGCCAGGAATTTTTTTTTTTTCGGGAAAATCGGTGTAGTGTTAGTGTCTAATGGTGTTCTAGAGTTGTTATCCCCTCCAAAACATCGTTTTCTCTCACTCAATGTCCGTCTATGTCATAGAAGACGACATGATGAAGGGGAAATAATTTTATATCGAAAATCCTGGAAGTACAGTCGCCCTGTTACGGCCTATTTTATTAGTTCAAGTGTATATATCATGTTTATATGTGTTTTTTAGTGTTTATTTAGTCATTTTAGATGATTTTAGATGATATTAGCGTAAAAAGAAAAATTATTCATGGCTCCCGGGAGTAGCCAGAGCGGGAATGCAGCAGAGCGTTCCCGATTGGCTGCCACTACCCGGGAAGCTCCACCCACACTCACATAGTGCCATGTAGTCAATTATAACATTAGAATGAAAATACAAGTAATAGCAATAAAAAAAACGGGAAAAAAACGAAAAAAATTACGGGATGCAAGCAGTCATGTTGGTGGCGCAGATGTCACCATACATTATATAAATGGCTGTAATTCCTTGTAGAGACGTCGTAGAACATTGATTCTGGTACCATTGTGTAGCTAGAGAGTTAAGCTATTTTTCTATACTAATAACGCAATTTTCATATTTTTTCGAATATTTTTTCGCTCGCGAGCCGCGCGCTGCGGGAGACGGTTACCGTCTCCTTAGACACAACATTAGGAACAAAAACCTCTATGACATTCCCTTGTCAAGCTAAATATTTTCAAAAACTCATTGTACATAAAAGGGCCCAACATCTGGAACTCGCTGCCAGAAATCTCCAGAACAACTGGTTCAGCATTTTTAAAACTGCAGTTAAAAAATACCTTATCTCTTTAACCTTATCCCAGCCCATCATAAATACATATGTACAAACTATACCTGGAGAGAGTTCCCTGGGATCAACACCCCTGCGGTTCGGTCTGTGACCAGGCCTCATGGTGGATCAGGGCTTGATCAACCAGGCTGTTACTGCTGACCGCACACAGTCCAATGTACGAACCACAGCCCGGCTGGTCAGGTACTGATTTTAGAAGCCTGTCCAGTGCCTGCTTGAAGACAGACAGGGGTATATTGGTAAACCCTTTTATGTATGCTGGGAGGCAGTTGAACAGTCTTGGGCCCCTGACTCATATTGTGTTGTCTCTTATCGTGCTAGTGGCACCCCTGCTTTTCGTAGGGGGTATGTTGCATCGTCTGGCAAGTCTTTTGTTTTCATAGGGAGTGATTTTCATGTGCAAGTTCGGTACTAATCCCTCCAGGATTTTCCAAGTATATATAATCATGTATCTCTCCTGCCTACATTCTAGGGAGTACAGGTTAAGGAACTTCAGGCATTCCCAGTAATTGAGGTGATTTATTACAGTTATGAGTGCCGTAAATTTTCTCTGTACATTTTCTATGTCAGCAATTTCACCTGCTTTGAAAGGTGCTCTTAGCGTGTAAGTAAGTTTATTCAAGTATACACAAATACATTTACATACATTATCATACATAGCAGCAATATTCCAGCCTAGATAGAACAAGCGACCTGAAAAGTGTCATCATGGGCTTGGCATCCGTAGTTTTGAAGGTTCTCATTATCAATAATGTCATTTTTCTACCAGATGCGATTGCTACAGTGTTATGGTTATTCAAGGTGAGATCCTCTGACATCATCACTCCAGGTCTTTGACATTAGTTTTTCGCTCTATTGTGTAGTTGGAATTTGTTTTATACTCCGATGAGATTTTAATTTCCTCACGTTTTCCATATCTGAGTAATTGAAATTTCTCATCATTGAACTTCAAATTGTTTTCTACTTCGCATTTAAAGATTAAGTTGATGTGATTGTTGCGTGGAGGTTCTTTCGTAGATTGGGTAATGAACAGACGAGATCGGGATGGTAACTTGGTGTATTTAGGTCAAATAGACAGGTTGGAATCTCAAGAGTCGCAAGCCTATGTCTTCTGTACATGGTGTCTGGATGGTCATTGAGGCCCTGTCCCGAGCAGGGCTAGGGTTGATCATCGGTTGATCATCGGTTGATCACGTGAGCAGAAACGGTTATACCCTATGAACTATCACAGAGCTTACAGTGACAGTGACAGTAGTATGTCAGCTATGGTGTGTATATCTTGTACATGTACGGGTAGTAGTATGTTAGCTATGGTGTGTATACCTTGTACATATACTGGTAGTAGTATGTCAGCTATGGTGTGTATACCTTGTACATGTACTGGTAGTAGTATGTCAGTTATGTGATATTTTCATGCTGGTAGTAGTATGTCAGATGGTGTGTATACCTTGTACATGTACTGGTAGTAGTATGTCAGCTATGGTGTGTATACCTTGTACATGTACTGGTAGTAATATGTCAGCTATGGTGTGTATACCTTGTACATGTACTGGTAGTAGTATGTCAGCTATGGTGTGTATACCTTGTACATGTACTGGTAGTAGTATGTCAGCTAGGTGTGTATACCTTGTACATGTACTGGTAGTAGTATGTCAGCTTATGTGTGTATACCTTGTACATGTACTGGTAGTAATGTCAGCTAGGTGTGTATACCTTGTACATGTACTGGTAGTAGTATTCAGCTATGGTGTGTATACCTTGTACATATACTGGTAGTAGTATGTCAGCTATGGTGTGTATACCTTGTACATGTACTGGTAGTAGTATGTCAGCTATGGTGTGTATACCTTGTACATGTACTGGTAGTAGTATGTCAGCTATGGTGTGTATACCTTGTACATGTACTGGTAGTAGTATGTCAGCTATGGTGTGTATACCTTGTACATGTACTGGTAGTACTATGTCAGCTATGGTGTGTATACCTTGTACATGTACTGGTAGTAAATATGTCATGCTATGGTGTGTATACCTTGTACAGTTTTGTATGGTATTATTTTGCTGGTTCACTTTACATCTGACATTTCATTTGTAGTTACTGAATCTTAGTATTATCATTATATTTCTAGTTTAGGTTTCACTATGTTCTGTATTTTTATATAAGTTTTAAATAAAAGAACTTGACGATTTTCCAATTTTAATATAAACTTGAGTTCATGATTCTCTTAAATATAATTTAAATTTGATGTTTATAATTATATTTTCAACAGGAGGTGTTGATTACGGAATTCACCGGACCGGGTCTTTCCAGATAGCTACCCGGCTCCGGCTCCCTGGCGTTTGGAGTATCAGAGACCTATGTCTCCCAGGGTTGGGTACTCTCAGCGGTGGGACACTGGCCCAGGCCTAGCCACATTCCCCACCAGCACAAGGCAGGTGGTAGATAGTTGCTAGGCCTCTCTGGTCTGCACACCTTCCCCCCGCCAAGGCAGGCTAGGAGGAGGCTGACGGGAAGGGCAGGCTTGCGAGTCGCAGATGGTAGCAAGCTCCAGCCTTGGCACCTACCCTGCCCTAGAAGGTCTGGGCATGGTGATCTACCTTTTTCAACATTCAAATTTGTGTTTATGTCAGGGTTGGTATTTAGTTTTTTGAGGTATCATAGCGAGTCATGAAATAAAAATGTTGACCATATATATAACCCATTGTTATAATAACAAGGGTTTCTAAAATTATATTTTAATTTTTTACAGAACCATGTTCATAACTTATTTGTTAAAAGGACATATGTAAAAGATATAATTTATTTTTTTGCAAAACTATCAGATTCTTATGCAATTTTTTTTTTATCTTATAATTATTAAAAATGAATTATAAGAACTTATTTAATATATAGCTTTTACTTATAATTAAAAAAAAAATCAAATTAATTTATACATTTTACTATTGAGCATGGACGTATAAATTTTATATAACAATTATAATAGTTAGCCACTTGAAAATATGTTTTCTATGTTCTATTTATTATTTTGTTTTCATGTATACAGACCATAGCTGACATCAATGTCATACTACTATAGTATATAGAAAGCCGCTTGTTATGCTGAGCATTTCCAGCAAATTAGGTCAGTTTTGTCCCAGGATGCGACCCACACCAGTCCACTAACATCCAGGTACCCACATTAAACTGATGGGTTAACAGGGACAGGGACAGCAGGTGTCGTATAGAACCAGACGATCACCATGGCCAGCCCTTATAGGGCTGGGTAGGTGCCAAGGCTGGAGCTTGCTACCATCTGCAGCTTGTAAGCCTGCCCTTCCCGTTAGGGAAGGTGGCAGACCAGAGAGGCCTAGCATCTATCTACCTCCATGCCTTGTGCTGGTGGCGAATGTGGCTAGGCCTAGGGCCAGTTGGTCCCACCGCTGAAGGGTACCCCCTCCAATGGAAGACTTAGGTCTCTGATACTCCCACGCCAGGGAGCCGGAGCCGGGTCGCCATCTGGTAAAGACCCGGGCCAGGAGAATTCCCGGTGAATCAACACCTCCTTCTTATAGAACCCTTCAGGACAACCCAAAAAAGTCAGTGACTTATATAAGAAAATCAGAACACTGCAGTAGGACTACTGGCCCATGCGAGGCAGGTAAAAGTCTCCCAGCGGCTTAAGCCAATGCCCCCAACCCAGCCAGGTCAGGTCACATTCACTTAAGGAACTAGCATAGCATCTGATCTAGTAGCACAAGATAGTCAGTTCCAACTCACACCTACCCGCACCCACTCATGTACTATTTATCTAACCTATTTTTAAAACTATATATGTAACGTTTTAACCTCTAAAGTCACTCAGGTCAGCTCACCGACAGTGATAAGGAAATGTGTAGAATGTTTAACACTTACTTCCTCTCAGTTTTTACACAGGAAGATACTTGCGATATTCCAGAAATAATAAATTATGTAGAACAGGATGATAGTAAACTATGCACGATTAGGGTCACAAGTGACATGGTCCTTAGACAAATAGATAAATTGAAACCTAACAAATCCCCAGGCCCTGATGAACTGTATGCAAGGGTTCTAAAGGAATGTAAAGAGGAGCTTAGCAACCCGTTGGCTAATCTTTTCAACATATCACTGCAAACTGGCATGGTGCCAAATAAGTGGAAAATGGCAAATGTAATACCTATTTTCAAAGCAGGTGACAGGTCCTTAGCTTCGAACTATAGACCAATAAGCCTAACCTCCATAGTGGGAAAATTTATGGAATCAATAATTGCCGAGGCAATTCGCAGCCATCTTGAAAAGCATAAATTAATCAAAGAATCTCAGCACGGTTTTACAAAAGGGCGTTCCTGCCTTACAAATTTAATAACTTTTTTCACTAAGGTGTTTGAGGAGGTAGATCATGGTAATGAATATGATATTGTGTATATGGACTTCAGTAAGGCTTTTGATAGAGTCCCACATCAGAGACTATTGAGGAAAATTAAGGCACACGGAATAGGAGGAGAATTTTTTCCTGGATAGAGGCATGGTTGACAAATAGGCAGCAGAGAGTTTGCATAAATGGGGAGAAATCAGAGTGGGGAAGTGTCACAAGCGGTGTTCCACAGGGGGTCAGTATTGGGCCACTTGTTGTTCACAATCTACATAAACGACATAGATGAGGGAATAAATAGCGACATAAACAAGTTTGCCGATGACACCAAAATAGGCCGTCCAATTCATTCAAATGAGGACATTAGAGCACTCCAGGAAGATTTGAATAGACTGATGCAGTGGTCGGAGAAGTGGCAGATGCAGTTTAATATAGATAAATGCAAAGTTCTAAATATTGGACAGGACAATAACCATGCCACATATAAACTAAATAATATAGATCTTAATACTACTGATTGCGAAAAGGATTTAGGAGTTCTGGTTAGCAGTAATCTAAAACCAAGACAGCAGTGCATAAGTGTTCGCAATAAAGCGAACAGAATCCTTGGCTTCATATCAAGAAGCATAAATAATAGGAGTCCTCAGGTTGTTCTTCAACTCTATATATCCTTGGTGAGGCCTCATCTAGATTATGCTGCACAGTTTTGGTCACCGTATTACAGAATGGATATAAATGCTCTGGAAAACGTACAAAGGAGGATGACTAAGTTGATTCCATGTATCAGAAATCTTCCCTATGAGGATACACTGAGGGCCCTGAATCTGCACTCTCTAGAAAGGCGTAGAATTAGGGGGGATATGATTGAGGTGTATAAATGGAAAACAGGAATAAATAAAGGTGATGTAAATAGCGTGCTAAAAATATCTAGTATTGACAGGACTCGCAGCAATGGTTTTAAGTTGGATAAATTCAGATTCAGGAAGGATATAGGAAAGCATTAATTTGGTAATAGAGTTGTCGATGAGTGGAACAAACTCCCGAGTACAGTTATAGAGGCTAAAACGTTGTGTAATTTTAAAAATAGGCTGGATAAATATATGAGTGGGTGCGGGTGGGTGTGAGTTGGACCTGACTAGTTTGTGCTACTAGGTCAGATGCCGTGCTCCTTCCTTAAGTGAATGTAACCTGACCTGGATGGGTCGGGGCATTGGCTTAAGTCGGTGGGAGATTTGGACCTGCCTCGCATGGGCCAGTAGGCCTGCTGCAGTGTTCCTTCTTTCTTATGTTCTTATGTTCTTATATCTCTCCTGAATCTGATTTTTTATAAATAAAAACCATTGCTGCGAGTCCTGTCAATACTACATATTTTTAGCATGCTATTTACATCCCTTTTATTTATTCCTGTTTTACATTTATACACCTCAATCATTTTTTTATTTATTAATTTTTTATTAACACCTAGGCCGATTCCCACCAAGGCAGGGTGGCCAGATAAAGAAAACTTTCATCATCATTCACTCCATCACTGTCTTGCCAGAGGCGTGCTTACACTACAGCTACAAAACTGCAACATTAACACCCCTCTTTGAGAGGGCCGACACTGTACTTCCCATCTCCAGGAATCAAGTCCAGCCTGCCGGTTTCCCTGAATCCCTTCACAAATGTTTCTTTGCTCACACTCCAACAGCACATCAAGTATTAAAAACCATTTGTCTCCATTCACTCCTATCAAATATGCTCATGCACGCTTGCTGGAAGTCCAAACCCCTCGCACTCAAAACCTCCTTTACCTCCTCCTTCCAACCTTTTCTAGGCCGACCCCTACCCTGCCTTCCCTCCACTACAGATTTATACACTCTCGAAGTCATTCTATTTTGTTCCATCCTCTCTGTATGTCCAAATTATCTCAACAACCCTTCCTCAGCTCTCTCGATAATAGTTTTGGTAATCCCACACCTCCTCCCAATCTCCAAACTATGGATTCTCTGCATTATATTCACACCACACATTGCCCTCAGACATGACATCTCCACTGCCTCCAGCCTTCTCCTTGTTGCAACATTCACAACCGATGTCTCACACCCATACAAGAGTGTTGGTATAACTATACTTTCATACATTCCCCTCTTTGCTTTCATGGATAAAGTTATCTGTCTCCACAAGCTACTCAGTGCACAATTCACCTTTTTCCCCTCGTTAATTCTATGATTCACCTCAACCTTCATATTCCCATCTGCTGACACATCCACTCCCAAATATCTGAACACATTCACCTCCTCCATACTCTCTCCCTCCAATCTGATATCCAATCTTCCGTTATCTAATTTTGTTTTGTTATCCTTATCACCTTACTCTTTCCTATATTCACTTTTATTTTCCTTCTTTTACATACCCTACCAAACTCATCCACCAACCCCTAATTCTACGCCTTTCTAGAGAGTGCAGATTCAGGGCCCTCAGTCTATCCTCATAGGGAATATTTCTGAAACATGGGATCAACTTTGTCATCCTCCTTTCTGCGTTTTCCAAAGCATTTATATCCATTCTGTAATACGGTGACCAAAACTCTGCAGCATAATCTAGATGAGGCCTAACCAAGGATATATAGAGTTGAAGAACAACCTGAGGACTCCTATTATTTATGCTTCTTGATATGAAGCCAAGGATTCTGTTCGCTTTATTACGAACACTTACTGCTAACCAGAACTCCTAAATCCTTTTCGCAATCAGTAGTATTAAGATCTACATTATTTAGTTTATATGTGGCATGGTTATTTTCTTTGGATCCTTTTAATACCTTATTATTATACTATGAAGTATACAAAATACTAGGAATAAGGTAAAGAGTTATTTACATAAACATGTGTATTAGCTAAAAAAAAAAATAATTCTCCTCCCTTTCTGTAGCTACATTCATTAGGTAGAGGGCAAGACACCTCTCCCACGAGCCCTCCTAGGGCGAGGAATGTGCCAGACCCGGAGCCTGCTACCACCTGCAGCTCACAAGACTGCTATTCCCACGATCCCCCCTGGGGCAGAGAAGATGGCAGATCAGACCGGCCTAGCTTCTCCCTACGAGCCCCATGAGGGCGAGGAATGGGGCTAGGCCTGGGGACAGTTGCTCCTGAAGATGAGGGGGTACTTGTACCTCCTCCCGTGGGAGACATAGTTTTCAAGACACTCCTAAGACAGGGAGCCAAGGCCGGGTCACCATCTGGAAAAGACCCAGGCTGGGAGAATACCAGCGAATCAAGAAGAAAAAGTTCATTAGGTACCTTGGGGAAGACACTCCTTCTAGGGCAGAGTAGGTGCCAGAGCCGTAGCTTGCTACCATCTACGGCTCACTAGACTGCCATTCCCATTAGATACCCTGGGGCAGGGAAGATGGCAGAACAGAGAGGCCTAGCTTCCCCATACGAGCCCCGTGAGGGCGGGGAATAGGGCTTGTCCTGCGGACAGTTGGTCACAACGATGAGGAGGTACTTATACCTCGTCCCATGGCAGACATTAGTCTGAGAAACTCCTGAGAAAGGGAGCCAAGGTCGGGACACCACTTGGAAAGGCCTGGGCTAAGAAAGTTCCCGCGAATCAAGAACTACAAACAATAGGTACCTTTTAGCTCTTTTCCTGAACTGGCTCATGCTTTGACTAGCTCTGACATGTGCAGGCAATCTGTACCAATCCTTTATTGCTGTACAATAAAAGGTGTTTGAAGCCTGGCCACTGATTGTGGGTACTATGAATGCTTTAGTTCCCAGCCTTGACAAAATTAGCAGCAAGATATTCTGGACACTGTGAGCAATTTTATAAACTTGATTTAACTTCAGTTGTTTTACTCTGTGTTCAATATTCAGCATATCCAATTGTTGTAATTCATCCTGGTCTACATGTTCTCTTGGAACCAGGTCCAGGATGAATCTTACCATTTTGTCCTAGGTGATTTGCAGTTTATCTTTCAGTTTTTTGGTCAAGGCAGAGTAAGCGAGAACCACATGATGTCTTTAACCACAGGACCGACCAATCCTACAAGAACCAAGCACACAGCTATGTGTTTTACCTTGGTCTGAGGACATACGGAGGTGTGGGAGCCAGTACAATATTGGCCAGTACAACATGGATTCGAACCCTGGCTAGCACAGGGTTGTTATTAATCAATACCACTCGTTCGTGGTTATAATAATATATAAATATTGCTCGTAGGCTAGTACACCAAACAGGGATGAGAATGAAATTAGCTTGAAAGCTCCCACACCTCCGTATGTCCTCGGACCAAGGTAAAACACATAGCTTGAACCATAGGCAATAGTTTCTTCTTAATTCTTTTTGACCAGAGCTTTGGTAAGATGGGGAAGGAAGAAGGATAGGTAAGGATGGAAATATGGGAAAGGGGGGGAGGGAGGTGAAGAGAAAGGGTAAAAAAATAAGTGGCCCAACCACTTTGGTGCATTATATATATAAGTGTATATTGGCATGAGAGTTCAATGTAATTGTATGGGGCATAATACTTACCCAACAGTGTCACACAGGTATAACAAAGTTATAACTGCATGATTCTGTATTGGCAAGGCATATACTAAGTCTATTTTTTTTTTTAATTGCTGGACTTAAGTTCAAAAGGACAATAGCAAGGCGAGTGATGGTTATGGTGACTGCTGTCTGGAGATACTGCCCGGCTGAGCTTTTGCAGATGTGTCCAACATTGGTAGATTTGTCATTGTTACATGGTTAAATGTAATTACCTGGAGAGAGTTCCGGGGGTCAACGCCCCCGCGGCCCGGTCTGTGACCAGGCCTCATGGTGGATCACAATCTGATCAACAAGGCTGGTCAGGTACTGACTTTAGGTGCCTGTGCAGTGCCTGCTTGAAGACAGCCAGGGTCTATTGGTAATCACCCATATGTACACTGGGAGGCAGTTGAACAGTCTTGGGCCCCTGACACTTATTGTGTTGCCTCTCAAAGTGCTAGTGGCACCCCTGCTTTTCATTGGGGGGTTGTTGCATCGTCTGCCGAGTCTTTTGCTTTCGTAAGGAGTGACTCTCGTGTGCAAGTTTCTACCTGGAGTCTACCTGGAGAGAATTCCAGGGGTCAACGCCCCCGCGGCCCGGTCTGTGACCAGGCCTCTTGTTGGACCAGAGCCTGATCAACCAGGCTGCTACTGCTGGCCGCACGCAGTCCAACGTACGAACCACAGCCCGGCTGATCAGGTACCGACTTGAGGTGCCTGTCCAGTGCCTGCTTGAAGACAGCCAGGGGCTTGTTGGTAATTCCCCTGATGTATGCTGGGAGGCAGTTGAACAATCTTGGGCCCCTCACACTTATTGTGTTGTCCCTCAACGTGCTAGTGGCACCCCTGCTCTTCATTGGGGGAATGTTACATCGCCTGCCGAGTCTTTTGCTTTCGTCCGGAGTGATTTTTGTGTGCAAGTTTGGTACTAAGCCCTCTAGGATTTTCCAAAAATATACAATAATCTCTCCCGCCTGCATTCTAGGGAGTGCAGGTAATTGAGGTGGTTTATCGCAGTTATGCGTGCTGTGAATGTTCTCTGCACATTTTCTAGATCAGCAATTTCACCTGCCTTGAAAGGTGCAGTTAGTGTGTAGCAATATTCCAGCCTAGATAGAACAAGCGACCTGAAAATGTCAACATGGGCTTGGCATCCCTGGTTTTAAGGGTCTCATTATTTATCCTGTCATTTTTCTAGCAGATGCAATTGCTGCATTGTTATGGTGCGTGAATGTGAGATCCTCTGACATGATCACTCCCAGGTCTTTGACATTAGTTTTTCGCTCTATTGTGTGGTTGGAATTTGTTTTATACTCCTAAGAAATTTTAATTTCATCACGTTTCCCATATTGGAGTAATTGAAACTTCTCATCATTGAACTTCATATTGTTTTCTGCAGCCTATTTAAAGATTTGGTTTATGTCTGCTTGGAGTCTTGCAGTGTCTTTAATGGTGGACACTGTCATGCAGATTCGGGTGTCATCTGCAAAGGAAGACACGGCAATGTGGTTTATACCCCTGTCTATGTCAGATATGAGGATGAGGAACAAGATGGGAGCGAGTACTGTCTTGTGGAACAGAGCTTTTCACTGTAGCCGCCTCAGACTTTACTCTGTTGACTACTACTCTTTTGTTCTATTTGTTAGGAAATTATAGATCCATCTGCCAACTTTTCCTGTTATTCCTTTATCACGCATTTTGTGTGCTATCACACCATGGTCACACTTATCAAAGGCTTTTGCAAAGTCTGTGTATATAACATCTGCATTCTGTTTGTCTTCTAGAGCATCCAGAACCTTGTCGTAGTCGTCCAATAGTTGGGAGAGACAGGAGCGACCTGCTCTAAACCCATGCTGCCCTGGGTTGTGTAATTGATGAGTATCTAGATGAGTGGCGATCTTGCTTCTTAGAACCCTTTCACAGATTTTTATGATATGGATGTGAGAGCTATTGGTCTGTAGTTCTTTGATATTGCTTTACTGCCCCCTTTGTGGAGTGGGGCTATGTCTGTAATGGCTGGTAAGTAAAAACAGAGATCACCAGAACTTGGGGTAGAGGTATTATCAGTGGACATAAAAAAGGTTCTGGTGTTACCCAGTCATCTGGACATTCGGGAAGGTCACTCAGGATCTTGGGTGTTTGGAAATCATCCTTGTGTATAAATCTTCCCACTCTCTGGTGGAGGGTCATCCTCTGGGTTCTGTGAGGAGGTGCATTAATAATGTTGTCGGTGGTATTTGCAAAATATGGAGGATGTTCTCTGTCTGGAATATACAAGTCTTGCATGTAATATAGTTGTCTCTTCTTCAGTTGATCAAGCCTAACATTCGTTGCAACTATGTCTTGTTGAACGTGTAGATTTGCCATTCATATTCTATCTCTCCTTCTGGTGCCTGTGATGAAACAGAGTGCTCTATTCTGGACTCGTTGTAACTGTAGCATATTGGTTTTGGTTGTTAATGCCAAGGGTACACATGGATATTCCAGCAACGGTCTTATCATTATCTTATATAGATGCTTCTTGACGTTGGATGGGGCTGGATTAAACCTGTATAGAGTGTTAAGGCTTTAACTAAATTTTTCTTTTTGGTGACATGAGATGTGGAGTGAAGTAATCTATTTATCTCATAGCCCAGGATCTTGTTAGAGTTTCTAATAATTATAGGCGCACCTCTGATGGAGATAATCCCCTTGTCTACGATAGTTAGTAAGTAAATTTATTCAGGTATACACAAATACAGTTACATAGATTATCATTCAGGCCCAATAAAAATACAAATGATGCTATTATGCACATGCTAGAAATAATTTACACCGCTCTCGAGAAAAAATAAATCCCAGTGGGAATCTTCATTAATTTACGTAAAGCTTTTGATACAGTTGACCATGATCTGTTACACCTAAAATTATCACACTGGTATAAGAGGGCACTCCCTCAACTACCTAAAATCATACCTTAGCAACAGAAACCAATATGTGTACTCAAATGGAGCTAGCTCTACCACACAAACTATTTCAGTAGGTGTCCCACAGGGAAGTGTTCTTGGCCCACTTCTCTTTCTCATTTACATTAACGACCTACCAAATGCATCTCAACTACTCAAACCCATATTATTTGCAGATGACACTACATACGTTATCTCGCACCCAAGCCCAGACCCACTAGCCAACACTGTAAATGCTGAATTACAGAAAATATCTACCTGGATGATGACTAACAAACTTACTCTCAATATTGATAAAACCTATTTAATTCAGTTTGGGAACAGAGCTACAAACGCACCACTTAACATAATGATAAACGGGTCCCCTATCACAAAACTCAGAGAGGGAAAATTCTTAGGAATCCATCTTGACAGTGGCCTCAAATTTCAGACACATATACAACAAATTTCCAAGAAAGTCTCCAAGATGGTGGGAATACTATCCAAGATACGGTACTATGTTCCACAACCAGCTCTCCTTACCCTATATCACTCACTCATATACCCCTACCTCACCTATGGAATCTGCGCATGGGGCTCAACAAAAATAACTCATCTCAGACCATTAATAACACAACACAAGGCTGCAGTTAGAATGATAACAAATTCACACTCCAGACAACATACTCCACCAATATTCAAAAATCTAAACTTACTCACCATACAAGACATCCATACTTTTTACTGTGCCTATTACATACATAAAACACTCTATGCAAATATTAACCCACCACTCAAACTTCTCCTTACCAACTTTAAAAGGACACATGAAAATTTGGAATTCATTACCTGTGATTGCCAAAGAAATCCTGCCTGTACCTCAATTCAAAATTATGTTAAAAAACCACCTTCTCACCCAAACCTAAGTGCACAATACCCAACAAAGTTGATTACTCACTTAAATGTAAAAAAAACTGCTATAAATAATGCACACTGAGCTAACTATTTCTATAACATCAACAAATAAAATAATTCACTCTCTTGTACTCTGTGTAACTTATATAATGACCATATAAACTGTAATTGCAATACAACTAAAAGTTTTAATTTGTTTGATCTCATCCAAATAATTGCATTGCTGCAATTAATAAATTATTATGTTCAACTTATATTCAAATTTTACAACTTAGATACACAACTATACTTATTTTGTAAATTATCAACCATAATTTATTACCATGTATTCTACTCTTAGTTAATCTTAAGATTGCCAACAATGCTCAGCATATTAGGGGCTTTTGGCATGTACACCTCATTTATACCTAACTATGTAGCTCAACATTGTATCATGTCTAAATAAATTATTATTATTATTATTATTATTATTATTATTATTATTATTATTATTATTATTATTATTATTATTATTCATAGCAGCATATGTGTAGAGAACCTAGGATAACCCAAAAAAGTCATACAGAGTGACTTATTTCCATTGGGGTCCATTTAATACCTTAATATTATACAATGTAGAAGATATGTTATTATACTATAAAGGATATATACTTGGAATAAGGTAAAAAGAGTTATTTACATTTACATGTGTGTTAGCTAAAAAAATAAAAGAACATTCTCATCCCTTTCTGTCGCTACATTCATTAGATACGGTCGATCACCATGCCCAGCACTTTTAGGGCAGGGTAGGTGCCAAGGCTGGAGCTTGCTACCATCTGCAGCTCACAAGCCTGTCCTTCCTGTTAGGGAAGGTGGCAGACCAGAGAGGCTTAGCATCTATCTACCTCCATGCCTTGTGCTGGTGGGGAATGTGGCTAGGCCTGGGGCCAGTTGGTCCTGCCGATGAGGGGTATCCCCTCCCATGGGAGACTTAGGTCTCTAACACTCCCACGCCAGGGAGCCGGAGCCGGGTCGCCATCTGGTAAAGACCCGGGCTGGGAGAATTCCCGGTGAATCAACACCTCCTCCTCCTCCTCCTTCATTAGGTACCTTTTGGCTCTTTTCTTGAACTGGCTCATGCTATGACGGGCTTTGACATGTGCAGGCAGTCTGTTCCATTCATTTATTGCTGTACAATAAAATGTGTTTGAAGCCTGGCCACTGACTGTGGGTACTACAAAGTTGTGCTCTCTCCCCCTTGTACTATGAATGCTTTGGTTCCCAGCCTTGACAAAATTGGCAGCAAGATATTCTAGACACTGTGAACAATTTTATTAACTTGATTTAACTTCAGTTGTTTTACTCTGTGTTCAAAATTCAGCATATCCAATTGTTGTAATTCCTCCTGGCCTACATGCTCTCTTGGACCCAGGTCCAGGATGAATCTTATCATTTTGTTCTAGGTGATTTACAAGCATAGTCCATATGACATTGTATAAGGGATAGACATAGGGTCCTGCGAGCCTCAGTAGGTAGACACTGTGCTTGTCTGTAGAGGAACTTCAGTCTGGCATTCGCTATTAATTCTCCTGACATGCATGGGTCAAAAAGGATTCCCAGATATTTTACTGAGGAAACTGAAGTGATGGATTCCCCATTACACCGGACATTAAAATTATTTACCCTGCTCAGTTTATATTTCGTGCCAAAGAGTATGGCTTCTGTTTTCCCGAAGTGTAACGATAGTTTGTTGTCTACTAACCATTTGCTGCAGGACTCCAGTTCCAGTGTTAATACATTAGATATATCTTGTGGGTCTTTACCTGACACTAACAGAGCACTGTCATCCGCATACAGTAGGAGTTTGCAATTGACACTGATGGGCATGTCATTTACATAACACAGGAATAATAAGGGAAACAGAATAGTAGAAAACCGAGGGACCACTGTACTACCTTGGGGAACTCCACATGCTATCGGCAGTGGTTCTGATTCTGTTTTGTTGATTTTAACAATTTGTTTCCTGTTGTTAAGATAGGACTTAAACCAGTCTGTGGAACCTATGCCGATAACAGTATCGAAGGCTTTTTGCAAGTCTAAAGTTACCATTCCTATGAGGTTCCCTATCGACATTTCAGTTCTCATGTAATCCATCAGATTAATTAGGGAGGTGTCGGTTGAGTAAGATCTCCTAAAGCCTGATTGGTAACTATGAAGAATGTTGTTGTCATTAAGATACTTAACTACTTGACAGTACACCGCCCTCTCTAGAATTTTGGATATTTCACTGAGTATACTAACGGGCCTATAGTTGCTGACATCAGACCTACTATTTTCCTTGAACCTCTCTGGTACTATATTAGTGGTGATGGATAAATTTATTATGTGAGCAATGTGGATTGCAAGTTCAGAGGCACCATCTCTTAGGAACTTAGACGGAATAATGTACAATGTTCCACAACCAACTCTCCTTACCCTGTATCACTTACTCATTTACCCTATCTCACCTATGGAATCTGCGCATGGGGCTCAACAACAATAACTCATCTCAGACCATTAATAACACAACAAAAGGCAGCAGTCAGAATGATAACAAATTCACACTCCAGACAACATACTCCACCAATATTCAAAAGTCTAAACTTACTCACTATACAAGACATCCATACTTTTTACTTTGCCTGTGTCCATCTCACACTATGCAAAAACTCAATGCACATGAAAGGCCCAAAAATTTGGAATTCATTACCTATGATTACCAAAGAAACCCTGCCTGTACATCAATTCAAAACTCTGCTGAAAAACCACCAACTCACCCAAAATTAAATACACAATACTTAACATTACCTACAAAGTTAATTAATCACTTTCCACTGTCTCAAAAATACAATTATTCACTGTGTTACTCCCTTAGCCTCAAAACCCCTTACATAATTGCTTAAAACCCCTTACATAATTGCTCAAAACCCCTTACATAATTGCTCAAAACCCCTTACATAATTGCTCAAAACCCCTTACATAATTGCTCAAAACCCCTTACATAATTGCTTAAAACCCCTTACATAATTGCTTAAAACCCCTTACATAATTGCTTAAAACCCTTACATAATTGCTTAAAACCCCTTACATAATTGCTTAAACCCTTACATAATTGCTTAAAACCCTTACATAATTGCTTAAAACCCCTTACATAATTGCTAAAACCCTTACATAATTGCTTAAAACCCTTACATAATTGCTTAAAACCCCTTACATAATTGCTTAAAACCCCTTACATAATTGCTTAAAACCCCTTACATAATTGCTTAAAACCCCTTACATAATTGCTTAAAACCCCTTACATAATTGCTTAAAAACCCTTACATAATTGCTTAAAACCCCTTACATAATTGCTTAAAACCCCTTACATAATTGCTTAAAACCCCTTACATAATTGCTAAAACCCTAATTAATTTCTTACAAACTTATCTAATTGCAAATATTAAAACCTATTCTCATAATTGTATAAACCCTGTTATAATTTGTAACCTTATCTAACTTGTTCCTAAGCATTAACTCATGAATATATATAACATTCTCATGTACTCTTGTACTCTTGTAACATTCTCATGTACTCTTGTACTCCTTGTAACATTCTCATGTACTCTTGTACTCCTTGTAACATTCTCATGTACTCTTGTACTCCTTGTAACATTCTCATGTACTCTTGTACTCCTTGTAACATTCTCATGTACTCTTGTACTCCTTGTAACATTCTCATGTACTCTTGTACTCCTTGTAACATTCTCATGTACTCTTGTACTCCTTGTAACATTCTCATGTACTCTTGTACTCCTTGTAACATTCTCATGTACTCTTGTACACCTTGTAACATTCTCATGTACTCTTGTACTCCTTGTAACATTCTCATGTACTCTTGTACTCCTTGTAACATTCTCATGTTCTCTTGTACTCCTTGTAACATGCTCATGTACTCTTGTACTCCTTGTAACATGCTCATGTACTCTTGTAACATTCTCATGTACTCTTGTACTCCTTGTAACATTCTCATGTACTCTTGTAACATTCTCATGTACTCTTGTACTCCTTGTAACATTCTCATGTACTCATGTACTCCTTTTAACATTCTCATGTACTCTTGTACTCCTTGTAACATGCTCATGTACTCTTGTACTCCTTGTAACATTCTCATGTACTCTTGTACTCCTTGTAACATTCTCATGTACTCTTGTACTCCTTGTAACATGCTCATGTACTCTTGTACTCCTTGTAACATTCTCATGAACTCTTGTAACATTCTCATGTACTCTTGTACTCCTTGTAACATTCTCATGTACTCTTGTACTCCTTGTAACATGCTCATGTACTCTTGTACTCCTTGTAACATTCTCATGTACTCTTGTAACATTCTCATGTACTCTTGTACTCCTTGTAACATTCTCATGTACTCTTGTACTCCTTGTAACATGCTCATGTACTCTTGTAACATTCTCATGTACTCTTGTACTCCTTGTAACATTCTCATGTACTCTTGTACTCCTTGTAACATGCTCATGTACTCTTGTAACATTCTCATGTACTCTTGTACTCCTTGTAACATTCTCATGTACTCTTGTACTCCTTGTAACATGCTCATGTACTCTTGTACTCCTTGTAACATTCTCATGTACTCTTGTACTCCTTGTAACATTCTCATGTACTCTTGTACTCCTTGTAACATTCTCATGTACTCTTGTACTCCTTGTAACTCATCTAATGACCATATAAACTGTTATTGCAGCACAAATAATTGATTTTATTTATTTTATCTGATTTAATAAATTGCATTACTACAAATAATAAATTATTATGTTCATCTATTATAAAACCGTAATCCTTCAAAATTGTAAAACTATTATGCTCCAAAATTGTTATGTTCAACTTATGTTTAAAATTGCATTGCTTAAATACTCAATTATACTTATATTGTAAATTGCTTATCATAATTTTTACCATTTAGTCTATTATAGAATAATTAATTGCAAGTTAATTTTAAGTTTGCCCATAATGCTGTACATATAAGTGGCTTTTGGCACATACACCCCATTACCACAACTATTTGTTCATATTTGTATCATGTCACAATAAACTATTATTATTATTATTATTATTATTATTATTATTATTATTATTATTATTATTATTATTATTATTATTATTAAACACATCAGCCGTTTCCCACTAAGGCAGGGTGGCCTGACAAAGAAAAACTTTCATCATCATTCACTCCAACACTGTCTTGCCAGAGGCGTGCTTACACTACAGCTACAAAACTGCAACATTAACACCCCTCCTTCAGAGTGCCGGCACTGTACTTCCCATCTCCAGGAATCAAGTCCGGCCTGCCGGTTTCCCTGAAACCCTTCATAAATGTTACCTTGCTTACACTCCAACAGCACATCAAGTCCTAAAAACCATTTGTCTCCATTCGCTCCTATCTAACACGCTCAAGCACGCTTGCTGGAAGTCCAAGCCCCTCGCACACAAAACCTCCTTTACCCCTCCCTCCAACCTTTTCTAGGCCGACCCCTACCCCACCTTCCCTCCACTATAGGTTTGTACACTCTTGAAGTCATTCTATTTTGTTCCATCCTCTCTATATGTCAAAACCAACTCAATAACCCATCCTCAGCTCTCTGGATAATAGTTTTGGTAATCCCACACCTCCTCCTAATATCCAAACTATGAATTCTCTGCATTATATTTACACCACACATTGCCCTCAGACATGACATCTTCACTGCCTCCAGCCTTCTTTTTGTTGCAACATTCACAACCCAAGTCTCACACCCATACAAGAGTGTTGGTATAACTATACTCTCATACATTCCCCTCTTTGCTTTCATGGATAAACTTCTCTGTCTCCACAAAGTCCTCAGTGCACCACTCATCTTTTTCCCCTCGTTAATTCTATGATTCACCTCATCCTTCATATACCCATCTGCTCACACATCCACTCCCAAATATCTGAACACATTCACCTCCTCCATACTCTCTCCCTCCAATTTGATATCCAATCTTCCGTTATCTATTTTTTTTTGTTATCCTCATCACCTTACTCTTTGCTATTTTCACTTTTAATTTCCTTCTTTTACATACCCTACCAAACTCATCCACCAACCTCTGCAACTTCTCTTCAGAATCCCCCAAAAGCAGAGTGTCATCCGCAAAGTGCAACTGTGACAACTCCCACTTTGTGATAGATTCTTCATATTTTAACCCCCACACCTCTTGCCAACTCCCGAGCATTCATTTCTTTTACAACTCCATCTATATATTGAACACCCACGGTGACATCACACATCCCTGTATAAGGCCTACTTTTACTGGGAAATAATCTCCCTCTCGCCTACATACTCTAACCTGAGCCTCACTATCCTCGTAGATTCTTTTTTCACCGCTTTCAATAACCTACCTACTATTCCATACATTTGCAACATCTGCCACATTGCCCCCCTATCCACCCTATCATATGCCTTTTCCAAATCCATAAATGACACAAACACCTCTTAACTCTTATCTAAATATTGTTCACCTATATGTTTCACTGCAAACACTTGGTCTACACACCTCCTACCCTTCCTAAAGCCTCCTTGTTCATCTGCTATCCTGCTCTCCGTCTTACTCCTAATTCTTTCAATAATAACTCTACCATACACTTTACCAGGTATACTCAACAGACTTATTCCCCTATAATTTGAACATTCTCTTTTGTCCCCTTTGCCTTTATACAAAGGAACTATGCATTCTCTCTGCCAATTCCTAGGTACCATACCCTCTTCTATACATTTATTAAATAAAAACATTAACCACTCTAAAACTACATCCCCACCTGCCCTTAACATTTCTATCTTTATCCCATCAATCCAGCTGCTTTACCCGTTTCATTCTACTCACTGCCTCGCGAACTTCCCCCACACTCAAAACTGGTTCTTCGTCACTCCTACAAGATGTTATTCCTCCTTGCCCTATACACGAAATCACAGCTTCCCTATCTTCATCAACATTTAACAATTCCTCAAAATATTCCCTCCATCTTCCTGATACCTCTAACTCTCCTTTTAATAACTCTCCTCTCCTATTTTTAACTGACAAATCCATTCTTTCCCTAGGCTTTCTCAACTTATTAATCTCACTCCAAAACTTTTTCTTGTTTTCCACTAAATTTGTTGATAACATCTCACCTACCCTCTCATTTGCTCTATTTTTACAATACTTCACCACTTTCTTAACCTATGTTTTTCTCTCCATATACTCTTCCCTCCTTACATCACTACTACTTTGTAAAAACTTCTCATATGCTAACTTTTTCACTCTTATTCCCTCCCGCACCCACTTTCCTATAACCACAAACTTCTGCTGAACACTTTAACACTATTTTTTTTAAACTTACCCCATACCTCTTCTACCCCATTGCCAATACTCTCACTAGCCCATCTGTCCTCCAACAGTTGTTTATATCTTACCCTAACTGCCTCCTATTATAATAGAGAGTCAGTTTCGTGTGCAAGTTTGGTACTAATCCCTTAAGGATTTTCTAAGTGTATATAATAATGTATCTCTTCTCGCCTGCGTTCTAGGGAGTACAGGTTTAGAAACTTCAAGCGTTCCCAATAATTGAGGTGTTTTATCGGTTATGCGTGCCGTGAAGGTTCTCTATACATTTTCTAGGTCATCATGGGCTTGACATCGCTGGTTCTGAAGGTTCTCATTATCCATCGTGTCATTTTTCTAGCAGATGTGATTGACAAAATGTTATGGTTTTTGAAGGTGAGATCTTCCAAAATGATCTCTTCAAGATCTTTTACATTAGTTTTTCGCTCTATTGTGTGGCTGAAATTTGTTTTATATTCTGACGTAGTTTTAATTTCACTGTCTTGAACACTATGTGCTTAATTGTCCACTTATTGAGAAATACAGAGATAGACAGTATAATAACCTATGTGACATGTCAAGATATCTTATTAATGAAAATATTTTACCAGATATACTAAGCAAATTTCCTAAATTTGCTTGTAACAGATAAGTGAACAGTAGATATAAATCCATATGTACACCTGTTAACTTTTTTAGGGCCAAGTTCCTAGGTCTTTTGTGTATCCATATGCTCTTGCGCTACCGTCCACAGGATGGATATGGGGTGGACAATAAACTAGCCACTTCGGTGGCAAAATCTAATCTAATTTCCTCACGTTTCCCATAGCGGAGTAATTGAAATTTCTCATTGAATTTCATATTGTTTTCCGTGGCCCATTTAAAGATTTGGTTGATGTCTCCCTGGAGTCTTGTGGTGTCTTCAATGGAGGACACTGTCATGCAAATTCGGGTGTCATCTGTAAAGGAAGACATGCATTGTCGCTTGAGGATGAGGAACAAGATGGGAGCGAGTACTGTGCCTTGTGGAACAGAGTTTTTCACCATAGCCGCCTCAGACTTTACTCTGTTTACTACTACTCTTTGTGTTCTATTTGATAGAAATTATAGATCCATCTACCAACTTTTCCTGTTATTTTTTTTATCACGCATTTTGTGCGCTATTACACCATGGTCACACTTGTCAAAGGCTTTTGCAAAGTCTTTGTAAATTACATATGTATTTTATTTGTCTTCTAGAGCATCTAGGACTAAGTAAGTTTATTCAGGTATACACAAATACGGTTACACAGATTATCATACACAGTGTTCCCAGTAGTTGAGGTGGTTTATCGCACTTATGCGTGCGGTGAAGGTTCTCTGCACATTTTCAAGGTCAGCAATTTCAACCGCCTTGAAAGGTGCAGTTAGTGTGCAGCAATATTCTATCTAGGCTGGAATATTGCTGCACACTAACTGCACCTTTCAAGGCGGGTGAAATTGCTGACCTTGAAAATGTGCAGAGAACCTTCACGGCACGCATAAGTGCGATAAACCACCTCAACTACTGGGAACGCTTGAAGTTCCTAAACCTGTACTCTTTAGAACGCAGGCGGGAGAGATACATTATTATATACACATGGAAAATTCTCGAGGGATTAGTACCAAACTTGCACACGAAAATCACTCCCTACGAAAGCAAAAGACTCGGCAGGCGATGTAACATCCCCCAATGAAGAGAAGGGGTGCCACTAGCACGTTGAGGGACAACACAACAAGTGTCAGGGGCCCAAGATTGTTCAACTGCCTCCCAGCATACATCAGGGGGATTACCAACAAACCCCTGGCTGTCTTCAAGCAGGCACTGGACAGGCACCTAAAGTCGGTACCTGACCAGCCAGGCTGTGGTTCGTACGTTGGACTGTGTGCGGACAGCAGTAACAGCCTGGTTGATCAGGCTCTGGTCCAACATGAGGCCTGGTCACAGACCGGGCCGCAGGGGCGTTGACCCCTGGAATTCTCTCCAGGTAAACTCTAGGTAGCAGCATATGTGTAGAGATCCTAGGATAACCCAAAAAGTCAGACAGAGTGACTTATTTCCATTGAGGTCCTTTTAATACCTTAATATTATACATTGTAGGAGATATATGTTATTATACTATAAAGGATATATACTAGGAATAAAGTAAAAAGAGTTATTTACATTTACATGTGTGTTAGCTAAAAAAATAAAAATCATTCTCCTCCCTTTCTGTCGCTACATTCATTAGGTAAGGGGGCCTCCACCATGCCCAGCCCTTTTAGTTCAGGGTAGGTGCCAAAGCTAGAGCTTGCTACCATCTGCAGCTCGCAAGACTGCCCTTCCCGTCAACCTCCCTGGGGCGGGGAAAATGGCAGACCAGAGAGGCATAGCTTCTCCCTACGAGCCCCGTGTGGGTGGGGAACGTGGCTAGGCCTGGGGACAATTGGTCCCAGACGATGAGGGGCAACTTGTATCTCCTGCCATGGGAGACATAGGTCTCAGACACTCCCAAGACAGGGAGCCAAGGCCGAGTCACCATCTGGAAAAGACCCGGGCCGGGGAGTTTCCGGTGAATCTACACCCCCCCCCCTCATTAGGTACCTTTTGGCTCTCTTCTTGAACTGGCTCATGCTATGACTGGCTTTGACATGTGCAGGCAGTCTGTTCCACTCCTTTACTGCTGTACAATAAAATTTGTTTGAAGCCTGGCCACTGACTGTGGGTACTACAAAGTTGTGCTCTCTCTCCCTTGTTTTATAACTGCTTTTGTTCTCAGTCTTGACAAAACTGGCAGCAAGATATTCTGGACACTGTGAGCAATTTTATAAACTTGATTTAACTTAAGTTGCTGTTGTTGTTGTTGTAGATTCGCCGTACTTTCCTGGCCCAATTCTTTTCCAAATTGTGACCCGGCCTTGGCTCCCTGTCGTGGGAGTGTCTGAGACTTATGTCTAACATGGGAGAAGGTACAAGTACCCTCTCATTGTTGGGACCAACTGTCCCTAGGCCTAGCCACATTCTCCGCTCTCACGGGGCTCGTAGGGAGAAGCTAGGCCTCTCTGGTCTGCAAATCTTCCCTGCCCCAGAGGAGCCAATGGGAAGAGAATGAGACGAGATCACAAGAAATAGCAGAGAAGTATGTGAGGAGCTCAATATGAGATTTAAAGAAGTATTCACAGTGGAGACAGACAGAACTCCAGAAACACGGAAAGGTTGGGTGCACCACCAAGTGCTAGACACAATACATACAGCCGAGGAAGAGGTGAAGAGGCTGCTAAGCGAACTAGATACCTCAAAGGCGATTGGGGGGGATAACATCTCTTCGTTACCCGATGAATGTGAGTCGACTACTGGGAACATCACGACGAACGACACCAAGGAAGGTAAGAACATTGTTCTTGTTGGGGATAGTCAGATTAGTTACATGAATAGGGCCTTCTGCTTGAAAGATAGAAGTAGGAGACAGAGGGTTTACTTTCCTGGGGCTGGGATAGAGCATATTGTTAGCCGTCTGGACGACATCATGAGAGGTAATGGGAGCAATCCTATTATCTGTCTCAGTGCTGGAGGCAACGATGTTGGCAGACGTAGGAGTGAGGACCTGACTAGCAGGTATAGGTCAGCAATAGACATAATTAGGAAGAAGGGTGGGAACCCTGTCATATGTGCTATTTTGCCAAGGAGAGGAGTTGGAGATAAATGGCTGTCCAGGGCAATTGGTGTCAATTGCTGGCTGGACAAATACTGTAAGGAAAATGCAGTAACATTAATTGACAACTGGGACCTCTTCTATGGTAGAAATGACATGTATGCCAGGGATGGGGTCCACTTATCCAGATCTGGGGTGGGGGCACTGGCAACTGCAGAAAAAGTTAGTGGTATGGGTTTTGGGGGAAAAACAGTGAAATTCCAGTGTATTAATATTATGAGTTCTAGGGGAACTAGTAATAGACAGAATAAGGTTGATACTGGAAAGCCAGTGGCACTAGGTGACAAGGTCAGTAATATGTATAGTGGAAAAACAGAAATGAGCAGAAAGGGTAAAGTGAAAGTAGGGTCTTTAAATGTATATTACACTAGTAGTCGTAGTGCTAGGAATAGGATTGACGAGTTAAGATTAGTTGCTAGTGCGGGTAATATTGATGTTTTTGCAATAACTGAGGCATGGTTTAATATGAAAAATCAGGACATGCCTGCTGAATGTACATCCAGGGTTTTAAATTGTTCCAAGTAGACAGTAGTATCGGGAAGGGGGGTGGTGTGGCACTCTATGTTCGTGATCATTTAAATTGTTGAATAAAAGTGGGTATAAAGTCTGAAATAATGCATACAGAGTCTGTCTGGATAGAATTTTCAGAGGGGTGTGAAAAATTGATTTTAGACGTGATATACCGTCCTCCAAACTTAGATAGGGAACAAGGGAGACTAATTTGGGAGGAAATTGTTAAGGCCACAAGGCATGATAACGTAGTAATTCTAGGGGACTTTAACTTTAGTCAAATTGATTGGAATTTCTTGACAGGGAATTTAGAATCTAACGACTTTTTAGAAGTAGTTCAGGATTGTTTTTTGAAGCAGTTTGTGACAGAACCTACAAGGGGAAATAACCTACTTGACTTGGTTCTTGCAAACAAGGAAACCCTTGTTATTAATTTAGAAATTACAGAGGAACTCGGCACAAGCGACCACAAATCAATTACCTATAACATTAAATGGATGTATGACAGCAGGTATAATTCAGTAACGGTCCCAGACTTTCGCTTAGCAGATTACAATGGGTTTAGAGAACACTTATCAACTGTGGACTGGGGTAACAAAGAGAGGTATCAATATGACAGTTTTCTTAACACTATACAGGCTGCCCAAAGAACATTCATCCCGTATAAAGAAATTAGATAAAGTAGAAATGACCCAAAATGGATGAATAATAGGCTCAAATATCTTTTAGGGCAGAAGAAAGAAATTTATAGGCACATAAAAAGAGGTGAGGGTCATCTTATAAATCAGTATACTGACATTAAGAGGGACGTTAAAAAGGGGATAAGAAAAGTTAAATGGGACAATGAAATTAAAATTGCTAGGGATTCAAAAACTAACCCAAAAAGTTTTTTCCAGGTTGAGAGAACAAAAGTTAGGGATAAGATAGGTCCCCTTAAAATTAACTCTGGGCATCTTACTGACAAGGAGAATGATATGTGCTCTATTTTTAATAATTATTTTCTCTCGGTTTTCACACAGGAAGACATTAATAATATCCCAGTAATTAATTTTTACAGAGGCCCAGAAGAAGATAAATTATGTAATATCACAGTCACTAGCGAAATGATTATGAAACAGCTGGACCGACTGAAACAAAATAAATCGCCGGGTCCTGATGAGCTTTTTGCAAGGGTTCTTAAGGAATGCAAAATGGAACTCTGTGAACCAATATCTAACATTTTTAATTTATCTTTTCAAACAGGTGTAGTGTCTGATATGTGGAAGATGGCTAAGTTAATTCCTATTTTTAAAGCAGGGGACAAGTCACTACCGTCAAACTACCGCCCAATAAGCCTGACCTCAATTGTAGGCAAATTACTAGAGTCAATTATAGCTGATATTATTAGAAGTTATCTAGATAACCATAATTTGATTAATGATACCCAGCATGGATTCACGAGGGGCCGTTCCTGCCTATCTAATTTATTAACCTTCTTCAGTAAAGCTTTTGAGGCTGTTGATCACGATAAAGAATTCGATATTGTTTATTTAGACTTTAGTAAGGCTTTTGATAGAGTACCGCACCAGAGACTGTTAAAGAAAGTGGCAGCTCATGGCATTGGGGGAAAAGTGCTGTCATGGATCGAGTCATGGCTCACCAATAGGAAGCAAAGAGTGTGCATAAATGGGGTTAAATCCGAATGGGGACTTGTAACAAGTGGTGTTCCACAGGGATCAGTCTTAGGCCCATTGTTATTTATAATATATATCAATGACCTTGATGAGAGAATTACTAATGATATGAGCAAATTCGCCGACGACACGAAGATAGGTAGGATAATTGATTCAAACATAGATGTCATAGAACTTCAGGAAGATTTAGACAAACTTAATTCGTGGTCAGAAAAGTGGCAGATGCAGTTCAATGTAGATAAATGCAAGGTTCTGAAGCTCGGGAGTGTCCATAACCCAAGCACTTATAAGTTAAATAACGTAGAACTTAGCCATACAGATTGCGAGAAGGACTTGGGGGTGATGGTAAGCAGCAACCTTAAACCAAGACAGCAATGCCTAAGCGTACGTAATAAGGCAAATAGATTACTGGGATTTATATCAAGAAGTGTTAGCAACAGAAGTCCAGACGTTATATTACAGCTTTATACATCATTAGTAAGGCCTCACCTAGATTACGCAGCTCAGTTCTGGTCTCCATATTACAGAATGGACATAAATTCGTTAGAAAACATTCAGCGTAGAATGACTAAATTAATACATAGCATTAGAAATCTTCCTTACGAAGAAAGATTGAAGACCCTAAAATTACATTCACGTGTAAGACGTAGAATGAGGGGAGACATGATCGAGGTATACAAGTGGAAAATGGGTATTAACAAAGGGGATATAAATAAGGTCTTGAGGATATCTCTCCAAGAGAGAACCCGCAATAATGGATTCAAGTTAGATAAGTTTAGATTTAGAAAGGATATAGGAAAGTATTGGTTTGGAAATAGGGTAGTTGATGAGTGGAACAGTCTGCCTAGTAGGGTTATTGAAGCTAGGACCTTGGGTAGTTTCAAATTTAGGTTGGATAAATTCATGAGTGAGAGGGGTTGGATTTGAGTGGGACTCGCGCATGAGTGGGTAGAATTGTCAAAGCTTATTTCTTGGGTAGCATTGAAAATTGGGTTGAGCAAATATTCTGTTAGTGGGACGGATTGTGAAGGACCTGCCTAGGATGGGCCAACATACCTGCTGCAGTGTTCCTCCTTTCTTATGTTCTTATGTTCTTATGATTGAAGACCCTAAAATTACATTCACTTGTAAGACGTAGAATGAGCGGAGACATGATCGAGGTATACAAGTGGAAAATGGGTATTAACAAAGGGGATATAAATAAGGTCTTGAGGATAGTAGAATTAACGAAGAACCAGAAACCTGTTGTGGAAATATCGAACCGATTCTCCGTGTTACCCGATGAATGTGAGTCGACTACAGGGAACATCACGAACGACACCACGGAAGGTAAGAACTTAGTCAGCCATTAACAAATGTGTTTAATACGTCCATCCTAACTGGTATTGTGCCAGAGATGTGGAAGATAGCTAATGTAGTTCCTATATTCAAATCAGGGGATAAGTCAATTCCATCAAATTACCGTCCAATAAGCCTCACATCTATAGTAGGCAAATTATTAGAATCAATTATAGCTGATATTATTAGAAGTCACTTTGAAGAACATAATTTGATTATTGAATCTCAGCATGGGTTCACGAGAGGTCGTTCCTGCCTAACAAATTTACTGACGTTTTTCAATAAAACATTTGAGGCAGTAGACAGTGATAAAGAATATGATATAGTTTACTTGGATTTCAGTAAGGCCTTCGATAGAGTACCTCACAAGAGACTCTTCAGAAAGGTGGCAGCTCATGGTATAGGAGGTAAAGTTCTAGCATGGATAGAGGCATGGCTTACCAATAGAACATAAGAACATAAGAACATAAGAATGGAGGAACACTGCAGAAGGCCTACTGGCCCATACAAGGCAGGTCCTTATCAAAACCACCACTACCTAAAAATTTATTCCCGTACTCACGACACAAATCAAACCCAGCCCCTCCCACTCATATATTTGTCCAATCTCTTTTTAAAGCCACCCAAGGTCCTAGCCTCTATCACAGTACTCGGAAGATTGTTCCACGCATCTACAACTCTGTTCGAAAACCAGTACTTGCCTATGTCCTTTCTAAATCTAAATTTATCCAATTTAAATCCGTTATTTCTCGTTCTTACTTGGTTCGATATCCTCAGTATTTTATTAATATCTCCTTTGTTTATGCCCATCATCCACTTGTACACCTCGATGATATCTCCCCTCATTCTACGTCTCTCCAGAGAGTGGAGATTCAACGCTCTAAGTCTATCTTCATACGGGAGATTTCTTATACTGTAAATCATTTTAGTCATTCTTCTTTGTATGTTCTCCAATGAATCTATATCCATCCTGTAGTAAGGAGACCAAAACTGAGCTGCATAATCCAAATGAGGTCTCACTAGTGATGTATAGAGCTGTAAAATAACTTTTGGACTTCTGTTGCTTATACTTCTTGAAATAAATCCTAGTAATCTGTTAGCCTTATTGCGCACACTTAGGCACTGTTGTCTTGGCTTTAGATTTCTGCTTACCATGACTCCCAAGTCTTTTTCACATTCTGTATGATCAAGCTCAACTTCACCTAGTTTATAAATTCGAGGGATATTTTCATTACCAACGACAAGCACCTTACACTTGTCCACATTGAACTTCATCTGCCACTTTTCAGACCAAGACATTAATTTATCCAAATCCTCCTGGAGTTCACTGTTATCCTCCTCAGAATGAATTATACGGCCTATTTTTGTATCATCAGCAAATTTACTCATGTCACTTGCAATTCCTTCATCAAGGTCATTAATGTAAATTATGAACAACAATGGGCCCAAAACTGATCCTTGTGGAACGCCACTAGTGACAAATCCCATTTGAGGTGGAACCCTAGTCCTGAGCTCTCTTGGGGTGGGGGTGTTGCATGCAAAGAGTATGTAACCTTTATTCGGAGCATGTTAAACACACCCACATAGGCTCCCCTCCTGTGGAGAAAATTCTCCAAAAGAGGGGGGTACCTACCCTTTCTGACCTTAGAAAGGGCCCTGCCCTTAGGGGCCCGGCCCTTAGAAAGGGCCAGATGGCAAGCCTAGCTCTCTGATCAACAATCTACTGATCAACAGTTTAATTGAAAACATATGGATGGACCCAAACAGCCAAGAGTCACGTAGTAGCTGACCAGGTTTGCAACCAATGTTAATGTATTCAGTGATAGACATTGAGATATGTTACTCTTTACCTTAGCAGGGAAGAGATATAGAAAACTGTTATTTCCATTACTAAACTTGCCTACAATCTTGTGCTCTAGTGATCGAAATTTAGAGAACACGAGCTCTTGAATTGCAAGTTGTTGCAGTGGTTTGCAAGTGTAGAAATTTAGCTGACCTCAGCGACGCCCAGCTTGACCAAGCTGCGGGATGCAGGGGCGCGGCAGATTGACTTAAGATATCTAAGGGGAAGGTGTTACGGCGCAGTTTATAACCGGACAGAGACAATCGTCGTATGCGTTCGTCCTCCCTCAATCTCCACTAACGTCGGGAAATCGGATAAGAATTCTGTTCCAACGCGTTAAGTGTATAAAATCGCGGTATATTCAGAAGTGTGCGCAGCTTCTTCCTACTGAAAAAAGTCTGACATTAAAGAACGTAAAGGGACAATGAGTTTGCATAGTCTAACAAGGCAGTGACTCTTCAGCAGCGTTCTTCAAACAAGACAGCGATATCCGGGTGTGAATTAAGGGTCCGTTACAAATACCCAGGTAAGTCTGCTTAAACCTAGATGCCACCTACTGCGCAGTCCAACCAGCGAACCATCGATAAGGGTTTGGTGATGGGGCCCCATCATCAAATCAACGACTTGGTTCAGCCAATTAAAATGCGAGTTTAACAATGACAAAGGTGACGTGGATACCACTCGCGGTTTGTCATTGGAATTCCTGCATAGAGCTGGTTGTGGAAAGTTGTGTCTTTTGGCTGCTGCTTAGCCTAGACAACTGTGGCGTGCACTAAACACTACTCCTTTGTATATAGTGTACATATGTGTAAACAGCCCTTTGTTATACTTGATGAAGGAAAAGACAAAATTCTTATATAATCACAATTACTTGGTGAAGGAAAAGAAAAAAGTCTGGAATTAATCTAACTGATTTTTGAAGGAAATACAATTTCAATACATCTACTGTGTTTCTTTGCTCCAAGGTTCCTTTTACACTCAGGTTAAGAGGCCATTGAACCTGAGGTTGTATTAATGGTTTCGTCTTAGCAAAGTTAATGTCTGGGGAGGAGTTTAGATTAAAGCATGTGATAGGGGAAAATATTGAGGAAACATTTCGCCACACAGTGGTTTCATCAGTTCATACAAGGGAGAAACGTTAAGAACAAGAGGAGTTTGAGGTGGTCAGTACCTCAACCTTGAGTCGATGATGTCAGTCCATCAATCTTGAATAGAATACAGCATATCTGCGAAGTGGTAGCTTATATACTGAAGGCAGGAGAGGTGCAGCAGTCGTAGGAGGTATCACATTTGACAAATGTGGATGTAGGTCGTGCCCAAGGGTTAGGCAAGCGATGAAATCCCTGTATTAAGATACCAAGATGTTGCAGTGTCAGACAGGATGTAGATGAATGGTTCAGAGACCCGACGAGTTGGTAAACAAACAGAGTGTGGGGGCCGACGAACACGTATTGCCTTCCTAATATGTAAGTCAGTAATTATGTTATGTAGGGAGAGGCACTGCACACACACTAGATTTCCGTCCATATAGTGTACAATTAATAATATATTAGGACTAGAAGGTACAATGTGCGCTTATCTAGTCAGGTTGTGCATCCTAATTTCTGTAATTTGTTTCTTTTGCAGCTAGGAGCATTCGCTATGTTGTATCTAAATAAAGGATTATCAGCACACACCTGAATGTCTCTTTGACCAAGGCCCATACTGGAGTATGCAGCACAAGTTTGGAACCCACACCTAGCTAAGCACATAAAGAAACTAGAGAAAGTACAAAGGTTTGCAACACGACTAGTCCCGGAGATAAGGGGTATGTCCTACGAGGAGAGGTTAAGGGAAATCGACCTGACGACATTGGAGGACAGGAGAGAAAGGGAGGACATGATAACTTATCTTAAAAGTGACATTCAGGAAGGCCATCAAGGTGTTATTGTGGCAGAGTAAAACTGTGGGTAGGAATTAATGGATTGTTTATTTTCATAAATATCACCAGCAGCATGCAAAACAGACAAGTCATAATTTAGGTTGTCATCTTTAGTAAACCAGACAAGAATATTGATATATTTATTTATTTTAATGATATATGAGTTCTCAGGTGACTTACTAAGCCAGACTCTAGAGAAAAGTTTTTTAGACACACTGAAAACTAATATGGTTTCTCTCCCGTATGAGTTCTCATATGATTTACTAAATGTATTTTTTGAGAAAAGTCTTTCAGACACACTGAACACTGATACGGTTTCTTCCCAGTATGAGTTCTCATGTGATTTACTAATGTTGATTTTCGAGAAAAGTTATTCATACATTCTAAACACTGATATGGTTTCTCTCCTGTATGAGTTCTCATGTGATTTACTAAATGTGTTTTTTGAGAAAAGTTTTTCAGACACACTGAACACGGATATGGCTTCTCTCCAGTATGAGTTCTTAGGTGTTGTACTAACTCAGACTTTTGAGAAAAGTTTTTCGGACACACTGAACACTGATACGGTTTGTTCCCAGTATGAGTTCTCATGTGATTTACTAATGTTGATTTTCGAGAAAAGTTATTCATACATTCTAAACACTGATATGGTTTATCTCCTGTATGAGTTCTCATGTGATTTACTAAATGTGTTTTTTGAGAAAAGTTTTTCAGACACACTGAACACGGATATGGTTTCTCTCCAGTATGAGTTCTTATGTGTTGTACTAACTCAGACTTTTGAGAAAAGTTTTTCGGACACACTGAACACGGATATGGTTTCTCTCCAGTATGAGTTCTTATGTGTTGTACTAACTCAGACTTTTGAGGAAAGTTTTTCGGACACACTGAACAATGATATGGTTTCTCTCCAGTATGAATTCTTATGTGACGTACTAACTCAGACTTTTGAGAAAAGTTTTTCGGACACACTGAACACTGATATGGTTTCTCTCCAGTATGAATTCTTATGTGACGTACTACATGTGACTTTTGAGAAAAGTTTTTCAGACACACTGAGCATTGATAATGTTTCTCTCCAGTATGAGTTCTCTTGTGTTGTAGTAAATTGCATTTATCAGAAAACTCTTTTAGAGATACGCACTGAGGTTCTTGAGAAGAAGATTGTTGCAATGAGTGTGAATGTTGATCAACACCTCTACGTTGCATTGCCTCAAAACACAGTTTTTCAGGTGTTTTAAACATAATGAGTAAAGATATTCCCTTATATTAATTTACTTAAACTATGTTTTTAGTGTAGTCACTGTATTAATGCTACAGAACCTTCAGATTTGTGACAGTGATATTGACACTACAAGTACCAGAATATTGTGGCGGGATACCTGAAGTATTGATACAACCAGATGTCAGGATGACCTGCAAAATAAATAAAATATATTATTATTATTATTATTATTATTATTATATAGTATTGTACAAGAATGGTATACAATACCCACAAGATGAAAATTAGAGACGTGCAATATCTGGGTATATTTATTGTAGACGCTTGACCATCCAGTAGCTTCATCAATACAAATTCTAGGATATAATTTGAAGACAGTAGAACTATATACAAAAAATGTGGTGATGAGTTGCTCAGTCTTGGAGTTGGTGTGAAGATCACCGTGCTAGAATTTGTATTCATAAAGCCACTGGATGGCGAAACATATACAATAAAGATGCCCAGATGTTGCACATGTCTCAGTTTCATCAATTATAGAGATGTTTAAGCTATAGATTGATTTTGTGAAAAACATTGACCTGTTAAGTTGCTAATGGTATTAATGTGGGTCCTGCGTGAGTTATAATAATAGTTTAAACTAAGAAGTGTTAGTGGTCACCATTTTTCCTATAACTATAACAATAAACTTACCTTTACTAGTAATAGTTGTTTGGATGGTCTTTGCTGGTCTTCGCAAATTGATTAAATAGACACTTTAGAAAACACTAGGATATATATGATAGCAAATGTTAGATCATGGGATCTTGATGACTTCTAACAAACAGTGATTATAATGAAAGTATATATAGGCTGAGAGGTGTGACACCTGACAATGAAGTCATGTGACTCAAGTCTGAGCCCCTCTCACTCACAACAAGAGCCAGCCTCAGGTGTCATGATGACCTGCAAAATAAAATATATAATTATTATTATTATTAGTAGTAGTAGTAGTATTATTAGTATTATTACTATCATTATAAGAACATAAGAAAGGAGGAACACTGCAGCAGGCCTGTTGGCCCATACTAGGCAGGTCCTTCACAATCCATCCCATTAACAGAATAATTGCCCAACCTTAATTTCAATTCTACCCAAGAAATAAACTTTGAAGATTCTATTAACTCAAGTGCGAGTCCCACTCAAATCCAACCCCTCTCACTCATGAATTTATCCAACCTAAATTTGAGACTACCCAAGGTCCTAGCTTCAATGACCCTACTAGGCAGACTGTTCCACTCATCAACTACCCTATTTCCAAACCAATATTTTCCTATATCCTTTCAAAATCTAAACTTATCCAATTTGAATCCATTAGTAAGGCCTCACCTAGATTACGCAGCTCAGTTCTGGTCTCCATTTTACAGAATGGATATAAATTCGTTAGAAAACATTCAGCGACGAATGACAAAGTTAATTCATAGCATTAGAAATCTTCCGTATGAAGAAAGATTGAAGACCCTTAAATTACATTCACTTCTAAGACGAAGAATGAGGGGAGACATGATCGAGGTATATAAGTGGAAGATGGGTATTAATAAGGGGGATATAAATAAGGTCTTGAGGATATCTCTCCAAGAGAGAACCCGCAATAATGGATTCAAATTGGATAAGTTTAGATTTAGAAAGGATATAGGAAAATATTGGTTTGGAAATAGGGTAGTTGATGAGTGGAACAGTCTGCCTAGTAGGGTTATTGAAGCTAGGACCTTAGGCAGTTTCAAATTTAGGTTCGATAAATACATGAGTGAGAGGGTTGATTTGAGTGGACTCGCACTTAAGTTAATAGAATCATTAAAGCATATTTCTTGGATAGAATTGAAAATTAGGTTGGGCAATTATTCAGTTAGTGGGATGGATTGTGAAGGACCTGCCTAGTATGGGCCAACAGGCCTGCTGCAGTGTTCCTCCTTTCTTATGTTCTTATTATTGCGGGTTCTCTCTTGGAGAGATATCCTCATGACCTTATTTATATCCCCCTTATTAATACTCATCTTCCACTTATATACCTCGATCATGTCTCCCCTCATTCTTCGTCTTACAAGTGAATGTAATTTAAGGGTCTTCAATCTTTCTTCATACGGAAGATTTCTAATGCTATGAATTAACTTTGTCATTCGTCGCTGAATGTTTTCTAACGAATTTATATCCATTCTGTAAAATGGAGACCAGAACTGAGCTGCATAATCTAGGTGAGGCCTTACTAATGATGTATAAAGCTGTAACATAACCGTTGGACTTCTGTTGCTTACACTTCTTGATATAAATCCCAGTAACGGCTTGAGAAAGCTCCTGGAGAGCGAAACGTTGCCACAATAAAATGTCACATTAGTTGCATTTTTGTCCTTTTACTTAACATATTGTCGGTAATTCTACATATGTAATATGTAATAATATTACATATACATATTGACATTAAGAGGGACGTTAAAAAGGGGATAAGAAAAGCTAAACGGGACTACAAAATTAAAGTTGCTAGGGATTCGAAAACTAACCCAAAAAGTTTTTTCCAGGTGTATAGAACAAAAGTTAGAGATAAGATAGGTCCCCTTAAAAATAATTATGGGCATCTTACTGACAAGGAGAATGATATGTGCTCTATTTTTAATAATTATTTTCTCTCGGTTTTCACTCAGGAAGACACTAATAATATCCCAAGAATTACTAGAGTCGATTATAGCAAATTACTAGAGTCGATTATAGCTGTTAACATATGAAGCCATCTCGATAGGCATAATTTGATTAATGATACTCAACATAAGAACATAAGAAAGGAGGAACACTGCAGCAGGCCTGTTGGCCCATACTAGGCAGGTCCTTCACAATCCGTCCCACTAACAGAATATTTGCTCAACCCAATTTTCAATGCTACCCAAGAAATAAGCTTTGACAATTCTACCCACTCATGCGCGAGTCCCACTCAAATCCAACCCCTCTCACTCATGAATTTATCCAACCTAAATTTGAAACTACCCAAGGTCCTAGCTTCAATAACCCTACTAGGCAGACTGTTCCACTCATCAACTACCCTATTTCCAAACCAATACTTTCCTATATCCTTTCTAAATCTAAACTTATCTAACTTGAATCCATTATTGCGGGTTCTCTCTTGGAGAGATATCCTCAAGACCTTATTTATATCCCTTTGTTAATACCCATTTTCCACTTGTATACCTCGATCATGTCTCCCTCATTCTACGTCTTACAAGTGAATGTAATTTTAGGGTCTTCAATCTTTCTTCGTAAGGAAGATTTCTAATGCTATGTATTAATTTAGTCATTCTACGCTGAATGTTTTCTAACGAATTTATGTCCATTCTGTAATATGGAGACCAGAACTGAGCTGCGTAATCTAGGTGAGGCCTTACTAATGATGTATAAAGCTGTAATATAACCTCTGGACTTCTGTTGCTAACACTTCTTGATATAAATCCCAGTAATCTATTTGCCTTATTACGTACGCTTAGGCATTGCTGTCTTGGTTTAAGGTTGCTGCTTACCATCACCCCCAAGTCCTTCTCGCAATCTGTATGGCTAAGTTCTACGTTATTTAACTTATAAGTGCTTGGGTTATGGATTCACCAGGGGCCGTTCCTGCCTAACTAATTTATTAACTTTTTTCAGTAAGGCTTTTGAGGCAGTTGATCATGATAAAGAATTCGATATTGTTTATTTGGATTTTAGTAAGGCTTTTGATAGAGTACCAATTCAGAGACTGTAAAGAAAGTGGCTGTTCACAGCATTGGGGGGAAAGTGTTTTCATGGATCGAGTCATGGCTCACCAATAGGAAGCAGAGGGTGTGCATTAATGGGGTTAAATCTGAGTGGGGATCTGTAACAAGTGGCGTTCCACAGGGATCGGTTTTGGGCCCGTTGTTGTTTATAATTTATATAAATGACCTTGACGAGGGAATTACTAGTGATATGAGCAAATTCGCTGATGACACGAAGATAGGTAGGATAATCGATTCAGACGTAGATGTCACGGAACTTCAGGAGGATTCAGACAAACTCAATTCCTGGTCAGAAAAATGGCAGATGCAGTTCAATGTAGATAAATGCAAAGTTCTAAAGCTCGGGAATGTTCATAACCCTAGCACCTACCAGCTTAATAATGTTGAACTCAGCCGTACAGAATGCGAAAAGGATCTGGGGGTTATGGTAAGCAGCAACCTCAAACCAAGTCAGCAATGCCTAAGCGTAAGAAATAAAGCAAATAGATTACTGGGATTTATATCAAGAAGTGTAAGCAACAGAAGTCCAGCGGTTATATTACAGCTTTATACATAATTAGTAAGGCCTCACCTAGATTATGCAGCTCAGTTCTGGTCTCCATTTTACAGAATGGATATAATTTCGTTAGAAAACATTCAGCGACGAATGACAAAGTTAATTCATAGCATTAGAAATCTTCCGTATGAAGAAAGATTGAAGACCCTTAAATTATATTCACTTGTAAGACGAAGAATGAGGGGAGACATGATCGAGGTATATAAGTGGAAGATGGGTATTAATAAGGTCTTGAGGATATCTCTTCATAAGAACATAAGAACATAAGAAAGGAGGAACACTGCAGCAGGCCTGTTGGCCCATTCTAGGCAGGTTCTTCACATTCCATCCCACCAACAGAATATTTGTTCAACCTAATTTTCAATGCTACCCAAAAAATAAGCTTTGATAATTTTATTTACTCATGTGCAATTCCCACTCAAATCCAACCCCTTTCACTCATGAATTTATCCAACCTAAATTTAAAACTACCCAAGGTCCTTGCTTCAATAACCCTACTAGGCAGACTGTTCCATTCATCAACTACCCTATTTCCAAACCAATACTTTCCTATATCCTTTCTAAATCTAAACTTATCTAACATGAATCCATTATAGCGGGTTCTCTCTTGGAGAGATACCCTCAAGACCTTATTTATATCCCCTTTGTTAATACCCATTTTCCACTTGTATACCTCGATCATGTCTCCCCTCATTCTACGTCTTACAAGTGAATGTAATTTAAGGGTCTTCAATCTTTCTTCGTAAGGAAGATTTCTAATGCTATGTATTAATTTAGTCATTCTACGCTGAATGTTTTCTAACGAATTTATGTCCATTCTGTAATATGGAGACCAGAACTGAGCTGCGTAATCTAGGTGAGGCCTTACTAATGATGTATAAAGCTGTAATATAACGTCTGGACTTCTGTTGCTAACACTTCTTGATATAAATCCCAGTAATCTATTTGCCTTATTACGTACGCTTAGGCATTGCTGTCTTGGTTTAAGGTTGCTGCTTACCATCACCCCCAAGTCCTTCTCGCAATCTGTATGGCTAAGTTCTACGTTATTTAACTTATAAGTGCTTGGGTTATGGACACTCCCGAGCTTTAGAACTTTGCATTTATCTACATTGAACTGCATCTGCCATTTTTCTGACCAGGAATTGAGTTTGTCTAAATCCTCCTGTAGTTCACTGACATCTACGTCTGAATCGATTATCCTACCTATCTTCGTGTCATCAGCGAATTTGCTCATATCACTAGAAATTCCCTCGTCAAGGTCATTTATATATATTATAAACAACAACGGGCCCAAAACCGATCCCTGAGGAACGCCACTTGTTACAGATCCCCACTCCGATTTAACCCCATTTATGCACACCCTCTGCTTCCTATTGGTGAGCCATGACTCGATCCATGACAACACTTTTCCCTCAATGCCATGAGCAGCCACTTTCTTTAACAGTCTCTGATGTGGTACTCTATCAAAAGCCTTACTAAAATCCAAATAAACGATAAGAACATAAGAATGGAGGAACACTGCAGAAGGCCTACTGGCCCATACAAGGCAGGTCCTTATCAAAACCACCACTACCTAAAAATTTATTCCCGTACTCACGACACAAATCAAACCCAGCCCCTCCCACTCATATATTTGTCCAATCTCTTTTTAAAGCCACCCAAGGTCCTAGCTGAGAAGAGATACATAGTCCTTCCCACCAACTCCATTTCCAAACAAGTTTCCAACATTTTTTCTAAGACCTCATTCCGAGTATCCACATCCACATCCACCACCATTAAGGACATTACCAGTAACAGACAGGAAAAGCTTCAATCCACGGCAGGGGTATACACAATCCCTTGTAATGGCTGCAGCAAATTATACGTTGGCGAAACATCCAGAGACCTACAAACACGCATTTCAGAACACCAGTACGCAGGCAGATCTGACGACTCAAGAAATGCCTGTGTTCAACACCGAAATTTACACAACCATTTAATCAACTACAGAAACGCAAGACTCATCGCCAGAGAAGACAACACGCAATACCGAAGAATCCTAGAATCATCACTCATCTGTATATCCAACAACTTCAACCAGAACAACGGCTTCTACAACATAGCTGAACCTATTGCCAAGAAACTTCTTCAACGCTATCCCACCTAGAACTCAAGAATGGTACACTGCAGGTCCTTTAAGTCACACTATGTTTTTAACTATCACACTACTTTTTAAGACTCACATGCAGCTTTCTCCACCTGACCCAGCATTCTCCACCTGACTGTACCCTATATATATCTCCATGTTGCTCATTTTCCAGGTAGATCTGTCTGTGACTCGATAAAGCCCACTGCGTGGGCGAAACGTTGTCAATAAAGGATCACATTATACTGCTTATGTGTTTATTTTTCCATTGTGTCGGTATTTTATACCATTTATTTCCATCACAGTACTCGGAAGATTGTTCCACGCATCTACAACTCTGTTCGAAAACCAGTACTTGCCTATGTCCTTTCTAAATCTAAATTTATCCAATTTAAATCCGTTATTTCTCGTTCTTACTTGGTTCGATATCCTCAGTATTTTATTAATATCTCCTTTGTTTATGCCCATCATCCACTTGTACACCTCGATGATATCTCCCCTCATTCTACGTCTCTCCAGAGAGTGGAGATTCAACGCTCTAAGTCTATCTTCATACGGGAGATTTCTTATACTGTAAATCATTTTAGTCATTCTTCTTTGTATGTTCTCCAATGAATCTATATCCATCCTGTAGTAAGGATACCAAAACTGAGCTGCATAATCCAAATGAGGTCTCACTAGTGATGTATAGAGCTGTAAAATAACTTTTGGACTTCTGTTGCTTATACTTCTTGAAATAAATCCTAGTAATCTGTTAGCCTTATTGCGCACACTTAGGCACTGTTGTCTTGGCTTTAGATTTCTGCTTACCATGACTCCCAAGTCTTTTTCACATTCTGTATGATCAAGCTCAACTTCACCTAGTTTATAAATTCGAGGGATATTTTCATTACCAACGACAAGCACCTTACACTTGTCCACATTGAACTTCATCTGCCACTTTTCAGACCAAGACATTAATTTATCCAAATCCTCCTGGAGTTTACTGTTATCCTCCTCAGAATGAATTATACGGCCTATTTTTGACATGATCGAATGAGGGGAGACATGATCGAATGAGGGGAGACATGATCGAGGTATACAAGTGGAAAATGGGTATTAACAAAGGGGATATAAATAAGGTCTTGAGGATATCTCTCCAAGAGAGAACCCGCAATAATGGATTCAAGTTAGATAAGTTTAGATTTAGAAAGGATATAGGAAAGTATTGGTTTGGAAATAGGGTAGTTGATGAGTGGAACAGTCTGCCTAGTAGGGTTATTGAAGCTAGGACCTTGGGTAGTTTCAAATTTAGGTTGGATAAATTCATGAGTGAGAGGGGTTGGATTTGAGTGGGACTCGCGCATGAGTGGGTAGAATTGTCAAAGCTTATTTCTTGGGATGGATTTCGTGGGATGGATTGTGAAGGACCTGCCTAGTATGGGCCAACAGGCCTGCTGCAGTGTTCCTCCTTTCTTATGTTCTTATGTTCTTATCAGCAAATTTACTCATGTCACTTGCAATTCCTTCATCAAGGTCATTTATGTAAATTATGAACAACAATGGGCCTAAAACTGATCCTTGTGGAACGCCACTAGTGACTAATCCCCATTCAGATTTGACCCCATTAATGGAAACTCTCTGCTTTCTATTGGTAAGCCATGCCTCTATCCATGCTAGAACTTTACCTCCTATACCATGAGCTGCCACCTTTCTTAAGAGTCTCTTGTGAGGTACTCTATCGAAGGCCTTACTGAAATCCAAGTAAACTATATCATATTCTTTATCACTGTCTACTGCCTCAAATGTTTTATTGAAAAACGTCAGTAAATTTGTCAGGCAGGAACGACCTCTCGTAAACCCATGCTGAGATTCATTAATCAAATTATGTTCTTCAAGGTGACTTCTGATAATATCAGCTATAATTGATTCTAATAATTTGCCTACTATAGACGTGAGGCTTATTGGACGGTAATTTGATGGAATGGACTTATCCCCTGATTTGAATATAGGAACTACATTAGCTATCTTCCACATCTCTGGCACAACACCAGTTAGGATGGACGTATTAAACACATTCGTTAATGGCTGACTAAGTTCCATTTTGCATTCTTTAAGTACCCTTTAAGCAGAGAGTTTCCATTAATGGGGTCAAATCTGAATGGGGATTAGTCACTAGTGGCGTTCCACAAGGATCAGTTTTAGGCCCATTGTTGTTCATAATTTACATAAATGACCTTGATGAAGGCATTGCAAGTGACATGAGTAAATTTGCTGATGATGCAAAAATAGGCCGTATGATTCATTCTGAGGAGGATACCAGTGAACTCCAGGAGGATTTGGACAAATTAATGTCTTGGTCTCAAAAGTGGCAGATGAAGTTCAATGTGGACAAGTGTAAGGTACTAGTCCTTGGTAATGAAAATATCCCTCGAATTTATAAACTAGGTGAAGTAGAGCTTGATCATACAGAATGTGAAAAAGACTTGGGAGTCATGGTAAGCAGGAATCTAAAGCCAAGACAACAGTGCCTAAGTGTGCGCAATAAGGCTAACAGATTACTAGGATTTATTTCAAGAAGTATAAGCAACAGAAGTCCAAAAGTTATTTTACAGCTCTATACATCACTAGTGAGACCTCATTTGGATTATGCAGCTCAGTTTTGGTCTCCTTACTACAGGATGGATATGGATTCATTGGAGAACATACAAAGACTTAACCCAGTGGTGGACCTGACTTAATCAGTGGTGGACCTGACTTAACTCAGTGGTGGACCTGACTTAACTGGAGTGGTGGACCTGACTTAACTCAGTGGTGGACCTGACTTAACTCAGTGGTGGACCTGACTTAACTCAGTGAAGACGTGTCTTGTGTGCTCTCTGTCAATCTGAAGAAGATGTCCTCTCTTGAGCTACTCTACCAGCAGCTGAAGGAAGAACTGAGGGTAGCTAAGCTTGAGATACAGCGACTGACTGAGGAAAACAAGAGGATTCGTAGTAATCCTCCTGTTGAGAATCCTCAAGCCAGGAAAGGAACCTGGACAGTGGCTAAAACGCATGGGACAAAGTTAAGGCTCAAGAGGACGGGTGGAGAGGTAGAAACAACGAAGACCCAGGAGAATGTTGTGGAAACATCGAACCCATTCTCCGTGCTACCCGATGAATGTGAGTCGACTTCTGGGAGCGTCACGACGAAAGACACAAAGGAAGGTAAAAACATTGTTGTTGTTGGGGACAGTCAGGTTAGGTACATGGATAGGGCTTTCTGTTTGATTGATAGGAGTAGGAGACAGAGGGTTTGCTTTCCTGGGGCTGGGATGGAGGATATTGTTAGCCGTCTGGACGACATCATGAGAGGTAATGGGAGCAATCCTATTATCTGTCTCAGTGCTGGAGGCAACGATGTTGGCAGACGTAGGAGTGAGGACCTGACTAGCAGGTTTAGGTCAGCAATAGACATAATTAGGAAGAAGGGTGGGAACCCTGTCATATGTGGTATTTTGCCAAGGAGAGGAGTTGAAATGAATGGCTGTCCAGGGCAATTGGTGTCAATTGCTGGCTGGACAAATACTGTAAGGAAAATTCAGTAACATTCATTGACAACTGGGACCTCTTCTATGGCAGAAATGACATGTATGCCAGGGATGGGGTTCACTTATCCAGGTCTGGGGTGGGGCACTGGCAACTGCAGTGGAGGGAGCTGTTAGGGCTTTAAACTAGAAATAGTTAGTGGTATGGGTTTTGGGGGAAAACAGAGAAGTCCCAGTGTAGTAATATTATAAGTTGTAGGAGAACTAGTAATAGGCAGAATAAGGTGGATAGTGGAAAGCTAGTGACACTAGATGACAAGGACAGTAATAGGTATAGTGGAAAAACAGAGATGAGCAGGAAGGGTAAAGAGAAAGGAGGGTCTCTAAATATATATTACACCAATAGTCGTAGTGCTAGGAATAAGATGGACGAGTTGAGATTAGTTGCAAGTACGGGTAATATTGATGTTTTTGCAATAACTGAGACATGGTTTAATATGAAAAATCGGGACTTGCCTGCCGAATGTCACATTCAGGGTTTTAAATTGTTCCAAGTAGACAGAAGTATCGGGAAAGGGGTGGGGTGGCACTCTATGTCCGTGATCATTTAAATTGTTGCATAAAAACGGGTATAAAGTCTGAATTAACACATACAGAGTCTGTCTGGATAGAATTTTCAGAGGGGTGTGAAAATTGATTTTAGGCGTGATTTACCGTCCTCCAAACTTAGATAGGGAACAAGGAGACTACTTTGGGAGGAAATTGTTAAGGCCACAAGACACGATAACGTAGTAATTCTAGGGACTTTAACTTTAGTCAGATTGATTGGAATTTCATGACAGGGAATTTAGAATCTAACGACTTTTTAGAAGTAGTTCAGGATTGCTTTTTGAAGCAGTTTGTAACAGAACCTACAAGGGGAAATAACCTACTTGACTTGGTTCTGGCAAGCAAGGAAACCCTTGTTAATAATTTAGAAATTACAGAGGAACTCGGCTCAAGCGACCACAAGTCAATTACCTTTAGCATTGAATGGATGTATGATAGTAGGGATAATTCAGTAATGGTCCCAGATTTTCGCTTAGCAGATTATAATGGACTTAGAGAACACTTATCAACTGTGGACTGGGGTGAAGAAGAGAGGTATCAATATGACAGTTTTCTTAACACTATACAGGCTGCCCAAAGAACATTTATCCCATATAAAGAAATTAGATCAAGTAGAAATGACCCAAAATGGATGAATAATAGGCTCAAATATCTTTTAGGGCAGAAGAAAGGAATTTATAGGCGCATAAAAAGAGGTGAGGGTCATCTTATAAATCAGTATACTGACATTAAGAGGGACGTTAAAAAGGGAATAAGAAAAGCTAAACGGGACTATGAAATTAAAGTTGCTAGGGATTCAAAAACTAACCCAAAAAGTTTTTTCCAGGTTTATAGAACAAAAGTTAGGGATAAGATAGGTCCCCTTAAAAATAACTTTGGGCATCTTACTGACAAGGAGAATGATATGTGCTCTATTTTTAATAATTATTTTCTCTCGGTTTTCACACAGGAAGACATTAATAATATCCCAGTAATTAATTTTTACAGAGGCCCAGAAGAAGATAAATTATTTAATATCACAGTCACTAGCGAAATGATTATGAAACAGCTGGACCGACTGAAACAAAATAAATCGCCGGGTCCTGATGAGCTTTTGCAAGGGTTCTTAAGGAATGCAAAATGGAACTCTGTGAACCAATATCTAACATTTTTAATTTATCTCTTCAAACAGGTGTAGTGTCTGATATGTGGAAGATGGCTAATGTAGTTCCTATTTTTAAAGCAGGGGACAAGTCACTACCGTCAAACTACCGCCCAATAAGCCTGACCTCAATTGTAGGCAAATTACTAGAGTCAATTATAGCTGATATTATTAGAAGCCATCTAGATAACCATAATTTGATTAATGATACCCAGCATGGATTCACGAGGGCCGTTCCTGCCTATCTAATTTATTAACCTTCTTCAGTAAAGCTTTTGAGGCTGTTGATCACGATAAAGAATTCGATATTGTTTATTTAGACTTTAGTAAGGCTTTTGATAGAGTACCGCACCAGAGACTGTTAAAGAAAGTGGCAGCTCATGGCATTGGGGGAAAAGTGCTGTCATGGATCGAGTCATGGCTCACCAATAGGAAGCAGAGAGTGTGCATAAATGGGGTTAAATCCGAATGGGGACTTGTAACAAGTGGTGTTCCACAGGGATCAGTCTTAGGCCCATTGTTATTTATAATATATATCAATGACCTTGATGAGGGAATTACTAGTGATATGAGCAAATTCGCCGACGACACGAAGATAGGTAGGATAATTGATTCAAACATAGATGTCATAGAACTTCAGGAAGATTTAGACAAACTTAATTCGTGGTCAGAAAAGTGGCAGATGCAGTTCAATGTAGATAAATGCAAGGTTCTGAAGCTCGGGAGTGTCCATAACCCAAGCACTTATAAGTTAAATAACGTAGAACTTAGATATACAGATTGCGAGAAGGACTTGGGGGTGATGGTAAGCAGCAACCTTAAACCAAGACAGCAATGCCTAAGCGTACGTAATAAGGCAAATAGATTACTGGGATTTATATCAAGAAGTGTTAGCAACAGAAGTCCAGAGGTTATATTACAGCTTTATACATCATTAGTAAGGCCTCACCTAGATTACGCAGCTCAGTTCTGGTCTCCATATTACAGAATGGACATAAATTCGTTAGAAAACATTCAGCGTAGAATGACTAAATTAATACATAGCATTAGAAATCTTCCTTACGAAGAAAGATTGAAGACCCTAAAATTACATTCACTTGTAAGACGTAGAATGAGGGGAGACATGATCGAGGTATACAAGTGGAAAATGGGTATTAACAAAGGGGATATAAATAAGGTCTTGAGGATATCTCTCCAAGAGAGAACCCGCAATAATGGATTCAAGTTAGATAAGTTTAGATTTAGAAAGGATATAGGAAAGTATTGGTTTGGAAATAGGGTAGTTGATGAGTGGAACAGTCTGCCTAGTAGGGTTATTGAAGCTAGGACCTTGGGTAGTTTCAAATTTAGGTTGGATAAATTCATGAGTGAGAGGGGTTGGATTTGAGTGGGACTCGCGCATGAGTGGGTAGAATTGTCAAAGCTTATTTCTTGGGTAGCTTTGAAAATTGGGTTGAGCAAATATTCTGTTAGTGGGATGGATTGTGAAGGACCTGCCTAGTATGGGCCAACAGGCCTGCTGCAGTGTTCCTCCTTTCTTATGTTCTTATGTTCTTATGACTAAAATGATTTACAGTATAAGAAATCTCCCGTATGAAGATAGACTTAGAGCGTTGAATCTCCACTCTCTGGAGAGACGTAGAATGAGGGGAGATATCATCGAGGTGTACAAGTGGATGATGGGCATAAACAAAGGAGATATTATTAAAATACTGAGGATATCGAACCAAGTAAGAACCAGAAATAACGGATTTAAATTGGATAAATTTAGATTTAGAAAGGACATAGGCAAGTACTGGTTTTCGAATAGAGTTGTAGATGCGTGGAACAATCTTCCGAGTACTGTGATAGAGGCTAGGACCTTGGGTGGCTTTAAAAAGAGATTGGACAAATATATGAGTGGGAGGGGCTGGGTTTGATTTGTGTCGTGAGTACGGGAATAAATTCTTAGGTAGTGGTGGTTTTGATAAGGACATGCCTTGTATGGGCCAGTAGGCCTTCTGCAGTGTTCCTCCATTCTTATGTTCTTCTTATGTTCTTAGGGGTTGGATTTGAGTGGGACTCGCACTTGAGTTAATAGAATCTGCAAAGCTTATTTCTTGGGTAGAATTGAAAATTAGGTTGGGCAATTATTCTGTTAGTGGGATGGATTGTGAAGGACCTGCCTAGTATGGGCCAACAGGCCTGCTGCAGTGTTCCTCCTTTCTTATGTTCTTATGTTAAGAACATTGTTCTTGTTGGGGATAGTCAAATTAGGTATATGGATAGGGCCTTCTGCTTGAAAGAGAGAAGTAGGAGACAGAGGGTTTGCTTTCCTGGGGCTTGGATGGAGGATATTGTTAGCCGGCTGGACGACATCATGAGAGGTAATGGGAGCAATCCTATTATCTGTCTCAGTGATGGAGGCAACGATGTTGGCAGACGTAGGAGTGAGGACCTGACTAGCAATTAGATCGAATAGAAATGACCCAAAATGGATGAATAATAGGCTCAAATATCTTTTAGGGCAGAAGAAAGGAGTTTATAGGCGTATCAAAAGAGGTGAGGGTCATCTTATGAGTCAGTATATTGACATTAAGAGGGACGTTAAAAAGGGGATAAGAAAAGCTAAACGGGACTACGAAATTAAAGTTGCTAGGGATTCGAAAACTAACCCAAAAAGGTTTTTTCAGGTGTATAGAACAAAAGTTAGAGATAAGATAGGTCCCCTTAAAAATAATTATGGGTATCTTACTGACAAAGAGAATGAAATGTGCTCTATTTTTAATAATTATTTTCTCTCGGTTTTCATTCAGGAAGACATTAATAATATCCCAAGAATTAGGTATTTTAGTGGGCCTGAAGAAGATAAATTATGTAGTATCACAGTCACTAGCGAAAAGGTTATCAAACAGATAGACCGTTTGAAGCAAAATAAATCGCCAGGCCCTGATGAGCTTTTTTCAAGGGTTCTTAAGGAATGCAAAATAGAACTCTGTGAACCCTTAACTAACATTTTTAACCTATCTCTTCAAACAGGTGTAGTGCCGGATACGTGGAAGATGGCTAATGTAATTCCTATTTTTAAAGCAGGGGACTGCTGTGGCTGCTCATGGCATTGGGGGAAAAGTGTTGTCATGGATCGAGTCATGGCTCACCAATAGGAAGCAGAGGGTGTGCATAAATGGGGTTAAATCGGAGTGGGGATCTGTAACAAGTGGCGTTCCTCAGGGATCGGTTTTGGGCCCGTTGTTGTTTATAATATATATAAATGACCTTGACGAGGGAATTTCTAGTGATATGAGCAAATTCGCTGATGACACGAAGATAGGTAGGATAATCGATTCAGACGTAGATGTCAGTGAACTACAGGAGGATTTAGACAAACTCAATTCCTGGTCAGAAAAATGGCAGATGCAGTTCAATGTAGATAAATGCAAAGTTCTAAAGCTCGGGAGTGTCCATAACCCAAGCACTTATAAGTTAAATAACGTAGAACTTAGCCATACAGATTGCGAGAAGGACTTGGGGGTGATGGTAAGCAGCAACCTTAAACCAAGACAGCAATGCCTAAGCGTACGTAATAAGGCAAATAGATTACTGGGATTTATATCAAGAAGTGTTAGCAACAGAAGTCCAGACGTTATATTACAGCTTTATACATCATTAGTAAGGCCTCACCTAGATTACGCAGCTCAGTTCTGGTCTCCATATTACAGAATGGACATAAATTCGTTAGAAAACATTCAGCGTAGAATGACTAAATTAATACATAGCATTAGAACATAAGAACATAAGAACATAAGAATGGAGGAACACTGCAGAAGGCCTACTGGCCCATACAAGGCAGGTCCTTATCAAAACCACCACTACCTAAGAATTTATTCCCGTACTCACGACACAAATCAAACCCAGCCCCTCCCACTCATATATTTGTCCAATCTCTTTTTAAAGCCACCCAAGGTCCTAGCCTCTATCACCCTACTCGGAAGATTGTTCCACGCATCTAAAACTCTGTTCGAAAACCAGTACTTGCCTATGTCCTTTCTAAATCTAAATTTATCCAATTTAAATCCGTTATTTCTGGTTCTTACTTGGTTCGATATCCTCAGTATTTTATTAATATCTCCTTTGTTTATGCCCATCATCCACTTGTACACCTCGATGATATCTCCCCTCATTCTACGTCTCTCCAGAGAGTGGAGATTCAACGCTCTAAGTCTATCTTCATACGGGAGATTTCTTATACTGTAAATCATTTTAGTCATTCTTCTTTGTATGTTCTCCAATGAATCTATATCCATCCTGTAGTAAGGAGACCAAAACTGAGCTGCATAATCCAAATGTAGATGAATGGTTCAGAGAACCGACAAGTTGTCAAATTAGACACATATGCAACACTTGGGTATCTTTATTGAGGAAAGTTTCGCACACAGTGGCTTCATCAGTCAATACAAAGTAGAAGGTGTAAGGAGAGGAGGAGTTTGAGGTTATCAGTCCTCGCCTGGAGTCGATGTGTCAGTCCATCAATCTTGTTGGAAGTGTAGCAAAGGCCGTAGAGGTGCTTATATGTAATCGGGTGAGATGCAGCAGGAGGCAGGTCATAGTGGTATCAACCACTAGTCGAAGTAAGTCCTGTCCAAAGGTTTGGACAAATGTTGAAGAAACCCTTTGTATCAAGATCCAAAGAAGTTGCTGTGTCAGACAGATGTAGATGAATGGTTCAGAGAACCGACAAGTTGTCAAATTAGACACATATGCAACACTTGGGTATCTTTATTGAGAAAAGTTTCGCCACACGTGGCTCATCAGTCAATACAAAGTAGAGGGAAGAGAGGAGGAGTTGAGGTTCAGCCTGGCCTGGAGTCGATGTGTTCAGTCCATCATCTTGTTGGAAGTGTAGCAAAGGCCGAGAGGTGGCTTATATGCTGTAGAGAGGTGAGATGAGAGGAGGCGATGGTATCAACCACTAGTCGAAGTAAGTCCTGTCCAAAGGTTTGGACAAATGTTGAAGAAACCCAAACCTTTGGACAAGGACTTACTTCGACTAGTGGTTGATACCACTATGACCTGCCTCCTCTGCTGCATCTCACCTGATTACAGCATATAGCCACCTCTACGGCCTTTGCTACACTTCCAACAAGATTGATGGACTGAAACATCGACTCCAGGCCGAGGGACTGATAACCTCAAACTCCTCCTCCTTACACCTTTCTACTTGTATTGACTGATGAAGCCACTGTGTGGCGAAACGTTTCTCATAAAGATACCCAAGTGTTGCATATGTGTCTAATTTGACAACTTGTCGGTTCTCTGAACCATTCATCTACATCCTGGCTGACACAGCAACTTCTTGGGATCTTGATACAAAGGGTTTCTTCAACATTTGTCCAAACCTTTGGACAAGGACTTACTTCGACTAGTGGTTGATACCACTATGACCTGCCTCCTCCTGCTGCATCTCACCTGATTACAGCATATAAGCCACCTCTACGGCCTTTTGCTACACTTCCAACAAGATTGATGGACTGAACACATCGACTCCAGGCCGAGGGACTGATAACCTCAAACTCCTCCTCTCCTTACACCTTTCTACTTTGTATTGGACTGATGAAGCCACTGTGTGGCGAAACGTTTCCTCAATAAAGATACCCAAGTGTGCATATGTGTCTAATTTGACAACTTGTCGGTTCTCTGAACCATTCATCTACATCCTGTCTGACACAGCAACTTCTTGGGATCTTGATACAAAGGGTTTCTTCAACATTTGTCCAAACCTTTGGACAAGGACTTACTTCGACTAGTGGTTGATACCACTATGACCTGCCTCCTCCTGCTGCATCTCACCTGATTACAGCATATAAGCCACCTCTACGGCCTTTTGCTACACTTCCAACAAGATTGATGGACTGAACACATCGACTCCAGGCCGAGGGACTGATAACCTCAAACTCCTCCTCTCCTTACACCTTTCTACTTTGTATTGGACTGATGAAGCCACTGTGTGGCGAAACGTTTCCTCAATAAAGATACCCAAGTGTTGCATATGTGTCTAATTTGACAACTTGTCGGTTCTCTGAACCATTCATCTACATCCTGTCTGACACAGCAACTTCTTGGGATCTTGATACAAAGGGTTTCTTCAACATTTGTCCAAACCTTTGGACAAGGACTTACTTCGACTAGTGGTTGATACCACTATGACCTGCCTCCTCCTGCTGCATCTCACCTGATTACAGCATATAAGCCACCTCTACGGCCTTTTGCTACACTTCCAACAAGATTGATGGACTGAACACATCGACTCCAGGCCGAGGGACTGATAACCTCAAACTCCTCCTCTCCTTACACCTTTCTACTTTGTATTGGACTGATGAAGCCACTGTGTGGCGAAACGTTTCCTCAATAAAGATACCCAAGTGTTGCATATGTGTCTAATTTGACATAATCCAAATGAGGTCTCACTAGTGATGTATAGAGCTGTAAAATAACTTTTGGACTTCTGTTGCTTATACTTCTTGAAATAAATCCTAGTAATCTGTTAGCCTTATTGCGCACACTTAGGCACTGTTGTCTTGGCTTTAGATTTCTGCTTACCATGACTCCCAAGTCTTTTTCACATTCTGTATGATCAAGCTCAACTTCACCTAGTTTATAAATTCGAGGGATATTTTCATTACCAACGACAAGCACCTTACACTTGTCCACATTGAACTTCATCTGCCACTTTTCAGACCAAGACATTAATTTATCCAAATCCTCCTGGAGTTCACTGTTATCCTCCTCAGAATGAATTATACGGCCTATTTTTGTATCATCAGCAAATTTACTCATGTCACTTACAATTCCTTCATCAAGGTCATTAATGTAAATTATGAACAACAATGGGCCCAAAACTGATCCTTGTGGAACGCCACTAGTGACAAATCCCCATTCAGATTTGACCCCATTAATGGAAACTCTCTGCTTTCTATTGGTAAGCCATGCCTCTAACCATGCTAGAACTTTACCTCCTATACCATGAGCTGCCACCTTTCTTAAGAGTCTCTTGTGAGGTACTCTATCGAAGGCCTTACTGAAATCCAAGTAAACTATATCATATTCTTTATCACTGTCTACTGCCTCAAATGTTTTATTGAAAAACGTCAGTAAATTTGTCAGGCAGGAACGACCTCTCGTAAACCCATGCTGAGATTCATTAATCAAATTATGTTCTTCAAGGTGACTTCTGATAATATCAGCTATAATTGATTCTAATAATTTGCCTACTATAGACGTGAGGCTTATTGGACGGTAATTTGATGGAATGGACTTATCCCCTGATTTGAATATAGGAACTACATTAGCTATCTTAGAAATCTTCCTTACGAAGAAAGATTGAAGACCCTTAAATTACATTCACTTGTAAGACGTAGAATGAGGGGAGACATGATCGAGGTATACAAGTGGAAAATGGGTATTAACAAAGGGGATATAAATAAGGTCTTGAGGGTATCTCTCCAAGAGAGAACCCGCAATAATGGATTCAAGTTAGATAAGTTTAGATTTAGAAAGGATATAGGAAAGTATTGGTTTGGAAATAGGGTAGTTGATGAATGGAACAGTCTGCCTAGTAGGGTTATTGAAGCAAGGACCTTGGGTAGTTTTAAATTTAGGTTGGATAAATTCATGAGTGAAAGGGGTTGGATTTGAGTGGGAATTGCACATGAGTAAATAAAATTATCAAAGCTTATTTTTTGGGTAGCATTGAAAATTAGGTTGAACAAATATTCTGTTGGTGGGATGGAATGTGAAGGACCTGCATAGAATGGGCCAACAGGCCTGCTGCAGTGTTCCTCCTTTCTTATGTTCTTATGTAAAACGTACAAAGGAGGATGACTAAGTTGATTCCATGTATCAGAAATCTTCCCTATGAGGATAGACTGAGGGCCCTGAATCTGCACTCTCTAGAAAGGCGTAGAATTAGGGGGGATATGATTGAGGTGTATAAATGGAAAACAGGAATAAATAAAGGTGATGTAAATAGCGTGCTAAAATATCTAGTATTGACAGGACTCGCAGCAATGGCTTTAAGTTGGATAAATTCAGATTCAGGAAGGATATAGGAAAGCATTGGTTTGGTAATAGAGTTGTCGATGAGTGGAACAAACTCCCGAGTACAGTTATAGAGGCTAAAACGTTGTGTAGTTTTAAAAATAGGCTAGATAAATATATGAGTGGGTGCGGGTGGGTGTGAGTTGGACCTGACTAGTTTGTGCTACTAGGTCAGATGCCGTGCTCCTTCCTTAAGTGGATGTAACCTGACCTGGCTGGGTCGGGGCATTGGCTTAAGCCGGTGGGAGACTTGGACCTGCCTCGCATGGGCCAGTAGGCCTGCTGCAGTGTTCCTTCTTTCTTATGTTCTTATGTTCTTAAGTCGTTACCATCAAATTACCGCCCAATAAGTCTAACATCAATTGTAGGCAAATTACTAGAGTCGATTATAGCTGATAACATAAGAAGCCATCTCGATAGGCATAATTTGATTAATGATACTCAGCATGGATTCACCAGGGGCCGTTCCTGCCTAACTAATTTGTTAACTTTTTTCAGTGGGGCTTTTGAGGCAGTTGATAATGATAAAGAATTCGATATCGTTTATTTGGATTTTAGTAAGGCTTTTGATAGAGTACCACATCAGAGACTGTTAAAGAAAGTGGCTGCTCATGGCATTGGGGGAAAAGTGTTGTCATGGATCGAGTCATGGCTCACCAATAGGAAGCAGAGGGTGTGCATAAATGGGGTTAAATCGGAGTGGGGATCTGTAACAAGTGGCGTTCCTCAGGGATCGGTTTTGGGCCCGTTGTTGTTTATAATATATATAAATGACCTTGACGAGGGAATTTCTAGTGATATGAGCAAATTCGCTGATGACACGAAGATAGGTAGGATAATCGATTCAGACGTAGATGTCAGTGAACTACAAGAGGATTTAGACAAACTCAATTCCTGGTCAGAAAAATGGCAGATGCAGTTCAATGTAGATAAATGCAAAGTTCTAAAGCTCGGAGTGTCCATAACCCAAGCACTTATAAGTTAAATAACGTAGAACTTAGCCATACAGATTGCGAGAAGGACTTGGGGGTGATGGTAAGCAGCAACCTTAAACCAAGACAGCAATGCCTAAGCGTACGTAATAAGGCAAATAGATTACTGGGATTTATATCAAGAAGTTTTAGCAACAGAAGTCCAGAGGTTATATTACAGCTTTATACATCATTAGTAAGGCCTCACCTAGATTACGCAGCTCAGTTCTGGTCTCCATATTACAGAATGGACATAAATTCGTTAGAAAACATTCAGCGTAGAATGACTAAATTAATACATAGCATTAGAAATCTTCCTTACGAAGAAAGATTGAAGACCCTTAAATTACATTCACTTGTAAGACGTAGAATGAGGGAGACATGATCGAGGTATACAAGTGGAAAATGGGTATTAACAAAGGGGATATAAATAAGGTCTTGAGGGTATCTCTCCAAGAGAGAACCCGCAATAATGGATTCAAGTTAGATAAGTTTAGATTTAGAAAGGATATAGGAAGTATTGGTTTGGAAATAGGGTAGTTGATAAAGTGGAACAGTCTGCCTAGTAGGGTTATTGAAGCAAGGACCTTGGGTAGTTTTAAATTTAGGTTGGATAAATTCATGAGTGAAAGGGGTTGGATTTGAGTGGAATTGCACATGAGTAAATAAAATTATCAAAGCTTATTTTTGGGTAGCATTGAAAATTAGGTTGAACAAATATTCTGTTAGTGGGATGGAATGTGAAGGACCTGCCTAGAATGGGCCAACAGGCCTGCTGCAGTGTTCCTCCTTTCTTATGTTCTTATGTTCTTAGGGGCTATGTAGTGAGAGTCAGCTAGATAGACATAATTAGGAAGAAAGGTGGGAACCCTGTCATATGTGGTATTTTGCCAAGGAGAGGAGTTGGAGATGAATGGCTGTCCAGGGCAATTGGTGTCAATTGCTGGCTGGACAAACACTGTAAGGATAATGCAGTACCATTCATTTGCAACTGGGACCACTTCTATGGCCGAAATGACATGTATGCCAGGGATGGGGTTCACTTATCCAGGACAGGTGTGGATTTTCTTGCTAGCTCAGTTGAGGGTGTTGTTAGGACTTTAAACTAGGATTAGTTAGAGGTATGGGTTTAGAAATGGAAAATACTGAATGTCGAAATATAGATCTAGGCTTTGATATAAAAATCTTAACAATAACAAGGACAGTAATAGGTATAGTGGAAAACAGAATGGAGCAGGAAGGGTAAAGAAAAGGAGGGTCTTTAAAAGTGTATTATACAAATAGTCGTAGTGCTAGGAATAAGATGGACGATTTGAGATTAGTTGCAAGTGCAGGTAACATTGATGTATTTGCCATAACTGAGACGTGGTTCAATACGAAAAATAGGGACATGCCTGCTGAATGTCATATACAGGGTTTTAAATTGTTCCAAGTAGACAGAAGTTTCGGGAAGGGGGGTGGAGTGGCACTGTATGTCCGAGATCGCTTGAACTGTTGCATAAAAAAGGGAATAAAGTCTGAAATAACACATACAGAGTCTGTCTGGATAGAATTTTCAGAGGGGCATGAAAAATTGATTTTAGGTGTGATATACCGTCCCCCAAACTTAGATAGGGACCAAGGGAGACTACTATTGGAGGAAATTGTTAAGGCACAAGGCACGATAACGTAGTGATTCTAGGAGACTTCAACTTTAGTCAGATTGATTGGAATTTCTTGACTGGGAATTTAGAATCTAACGACTTCTTAGAAGTAGTTCAAGATTGTTTTTTGAAGCAGTTTGTGACAGAACCTACAAGGGAAATAACCTGCTTGACTTAGTTCTGGCAAACAAGGAAACCCTTGTTAATAATTTAGAAATTACAGGGAAGGAACTCGAACGGTCATGCCCAAGCGTTTACCACTAAATTTCAATTACCTTTGGCATTGAATGGAAGTTTCATAGTAGAATAACTCAGTAACGGTCCCAGATTTTCGCTTAGCAGATTACAATGGACTTAGAGAACACTTATCATCTGTGGACTGGGGTAATGAAGAGAGCTATCAATATGACAGTTTTCTGAACACTATACATGCTGCCCAAAGAACATTTATCCCATATAAAGAAATTAGATCGAATAGAAATGACCCAAAATGGATGAATAATAGGCTCAAATATCTTTTAGGGCAGAAGAAAGGAATTTATAGGCGTATCAAAAGAGGTGAGGGTCATCTTATGAATCAGTATATTGACATTAAGAGGGACGTTAAAAAGGGGATAAGAAAAGCTAAACAGGACTACGAAATTAAAGTTGCTAGGGATTCGAAAACTAACCCAAAAAGTTTTTTCCAGGTGTATAGAACAAAAGTTAGAGATAAGATAGGTCCCCTTAAAAATAATTATGGGTATCTTACTGACAAAGAGAATGAAATGTGCTCTATTTTTAATAATTATTTTCTCTCGGTTTTCACTCAGGAAGACACTAATAATATCCCAAGAATTAGGTATTTTAGTGGGCCTGAAGAAGATAAACTATGTAGTATCACAGTCACTAGCGAAATGGTTATCAAACAGATAGACCGTTTGAAGCGAAATAAATCGCCAGGCCCTGATGAGCTTTTTTTGGAAAAATAACCACACATAAGCTATTACAGTGATTCTTACTGAAACTATTTCCCAAGCAGGGGCTTTATCGAAGTCACAGACAATCTGTCTGATGACTCAATAAAGCCACTGCGTGGGCATAACGATTGTCAAAAGGATCACATTACCTGCTACTGTTTATTTTTCCATTGTGTCGGTATTTTATACCATTTATTTCCATGAGTTCAATGTAGATAAATGCAAGGTTCTGAAGCTCGGGAGTGTCCATAACCCAAGCACTTATAAGTTAAATAACGTAGAACTTAGCCATACCGATTGCGAGAAGGACTTGGGGGTGATGGTAAGCAGCAACCTTAAACCAAGACAGCAATGCCTAAGCGTACGTAATAAGGCAAATAGATTACTGATAGATAAACTGAAGCAAAATAAGTCCCCAGGACCCGACGAGTTGTTTTCCAGGGTACTTAAAGAATGCAAGATGGAACTTAGTCAGCCATTAACGAATGTGTTTAACACGTCCATCCTAACTGGTGTTATGCCAGAGATGTGGAAGATAGCTAATGTAGTTCCTATATTCAAATCAGGGGATAAGTCCAGTCCATCAAATTACCGTCCAATAAGCCTCACGTCTATAGTAGGCAAATTATTAGAATCAATTATAGCTGATATTATCAGAAGTCACCTTGAAGAACATAATTTGATTAATGAATCTCAGCATGGGTTTACGAGAGGTCGTTCCTGCCTGACAAATTTACTGACGTTTTTCAATAAAACATTTGAGGCAGTAGACAGTGATAAAGAATATGATATAGTTTACTTGGATTTCAGTAAGGCCTTCGATAGAGTACCTCACAAGAGACTCTTAAGAAAGGTGGCAGCTCATGGTATAGGAGGTAAAGTTCTAGCATGGATAGAGGCATGGCTTACCAATAGAAAGCAGAGAGTTTCCATTAATGGGGTCAAATCTGAATGGGGATTTGTCACCAGTGGCGTTCCAGAAGGATCAGTTTTGGGCCCATTGTTGTTCATAATTTACATAAATGACTTTGATGAAGGAATTGCAAGTGACATGAGTAAATTTGCTGATGATACAAAAATAGGCCATATAATTCATTCTGAGGAGGATACCAATGAACTCCAGGAGGATTTGGATAAATTAATGTCTTGGTCTGAAAAGTGGCAGATGAAGTTCAATGTGGACAAGTGTAAGGTGCTAGTAGTTGGTAATGAAAATATCCCTCGAATTTATAAACTAGGTGAAGTTGAGCTTGATCATACAGAATGTGAAAAAGACTTGGGAGTCATGGTAAGCAGAAATCTAAAGCCAAGACAACAGTGCCTAAGTGTGCGCAATAAGGCTAACAGATTACTAGGATTTATTTCAAGAAGTATAAGCAACAGAAGTCCAAAAGTTATTTTACAACTCTATACATCACTAGTGAGACCTCATTTGGATTATGCAGCTCAGTTTTGGTCTCCTTACTACAGGATGGATATAGATTCATTGGAGAACATACAAAGAAGAATGACTAAAATGATTTACAGTATAAGAAATCTCCCGTATGAAGATAGACTTAGAGCATTGAATCTCCACTCTCTGGAGAGACGTAGAATGAGGGAGATATCATCGAGGTGTACAAGTGGATGATGGGCATAAACAAAGGAGATATTAATATAATACTGAGGATATCGAACCAAGTAAGAACCAGAAATAACGGATTTAAATTGGATAAATTTAGATTTAGAAAGGACATAGGCAAGTACTGGTTTTCGAACAGAGTTGTAGATGCGTGGAACAATCTTCCGAGTAGTGATAGAGGCTAGGACCTTGGGTGGCTTTAAAAGAGATTGGACAAATATATGAGTGGGAGGGGCTGGGTTTGATTAGTGTCGTGAGTACAGGAGTAAATTCTTAGGTAGTGGTGGTTTTGATAAGGACTTGCCTTGTATGGGCCAGTAGGCCTTCTGCAGTGTTCCTCCATTCTTATGTTCTTATGTTTTAAGTGTTAGCAACAGAAGTCCAGAGGTTATATTACAGCTTTATACATCATTAGTAAGGCCTCACCTAGATTACGCAGCTCAGTTCTGGTCTCCATATTACAGAATGGACATAAATTCGTTAGAAAACATTCAGCGTAGAATGACTAAATTAATACATAGCATTAGAAATCTTCCTTACGAAGAATGATTGAAGACCCTAAAATTACATTCACTTGTAAGACGTAGAATGAGGGAGACATGATCGAGGTATACAAGTGGAAAATGGGTATTAACAAAGGGGATATAAATAAGGTCTTGAGGATATCTCTCCAAGAGAACCGCAATGGATTCAAGTAGATGTTTAGATTTGAAGGATATAGGAAATATTGTTTGAAATAGGGTAGTTGATGATGGAACAGTCTGCCTAGTGGGGTTATTGAAGCTGGGACCTTGGGTAGTTTCAAGTTTAGGTTGGATAAATTCATGAGTGAGAGGGGTTGGATTTGAGTGGGACTCGCGCATGAGTGGGTAGAATTGTCAAAGCTTATTTCTTGGGTAGCATATAAAATTGGGTTGAGCAAATATTCTGTTAGTGGGACGGATTGTGAAGGACCTGCCTAGTATGGGCCAACAGGCCTGCTGCAGTGTTCCTCCTTTCTTATGTTCTTATGTTCTTATGAGCTTTTTTCAAGGGTTCTTAAGGAATGCAAAATAGAACTCTGTGAACCCTTAACTAACATTTTTAACCTATCTCTTCAAACAGGTGTAGTGCCGGATACGTGGAAGATGGCTAATGTAATTCCTATTTTTAAAGCAGGGGACAAGTCGTTACCATCAAATTACCGCCCAATAAGTCTAACATCAATTGTAGGCAAATTACTAGAGTCGATTATAGCTATAACATAAGAAGCCATCTCGATAGGCATAATTTGATTATAATAATATTGGTAGAATT